>PVKE010000848.1:0-52101 GCA_004027555.1 Craseonycteris thonglongyai
AAAAAAAAAAAAAAAAAAAAAAAAAAAAAAAAAAAAAAAAAAAAAAAAAAAAAAAAAAAAAAAGAACATGACATAAGTTTCGGGTGCACAACACTGTAATCTGCCACCTGTGTACTCCATTGTTCCACACCACTCAAAGTCTAGTCTCCATCCGTCACTATTTATCTGACCCCCGTTCCTCTCTTCATGCTCGTCCACCCTCTTTCCCCTCTGGTCACCACCATTCTGCCATCTGTTTGTTTTGTTTGTTGCTTTCTGTTTCATAGCCCACAGATGAGTGAAATCATAGGGTTCTGACTTATTCGACTCAGCTGCCCCTGGCCCATCCACACCAGACTCCACAGTCAGAGGGGCCAGGCACCGAGGCCTCGTCATCTTATTTTGTCTAATTCTTCCTGGCCGCATCGATTCAATTAGCCTGACCTGCTCTTTAAACCAAATAATCACACTCTCAACACCCAAACCTTGAATTTCAGTAAAAAACCAAAACAAAACACTCATTCATCTGTTTGTTCATCCATCCATCTATCCATCCATCCATCCATCCATCCAGCCAGCCAGCCAGCCAGCCAGCCAGCCATTCATCCATCCACTCATCTAAGTTATAAAACACTCTCCATGTAGCCAGGTACTACGCTAGGAGCTGAGCATGTGGCTACATATGTAGATAAGACGTAGTAACTGCCCTCTAGGGACTCACATTCTGGAGGGAGAAATGAACAAGCAAATAGGCAACTGCGATGACGTTTATGACCGTTACTAAAATATGATGCTATTATAAAAGAACTCGGAGAGGCTCCTAAGTCTGTCTGGAGGCTAAAATGGCTGACTCTTGACCGTGGCTGACCCAAACAGAAAGAAATAGAATGCATATGCCCCAGCACGCTGCACACCACACCCAGTTACTTCAAAGAATAAGGTGTCAATGTGTAGAAAGGTGTGTAGTTGCAGGCCCAGAGAATGGTTGCCTAGTGATGGGCAGAATAATGAGGTATAAACGCAAAGAACTCTGCCTGCTGTGCTATTGTTGCTGTAACATTTCTCCCACTCGACTGTTCACTTCCTGGGGCCCCGAAGAAAGAGTCGCTGAGTTAGATATTTCTGCCTGAGGGTGGGCTAAATCGGTAGCAATCCAAACCGAGGTCTTCTGCTGCCTTTCCACCCAAAGGCATGGCAGGTCACCCTCAGACATGGTCAAGAGGGGGTCTCCTGCCTGAAGGTTGCTTCTTCCTCCCATGCCATCCATCAATCTATTCCTGTAAGACATGCAGAGGTCATAGCGTAACTGTGAGGTTGGCCGTGTTAATGGTCTTATGTTGATATCAGCGTGGCTGGTGCTAACGGGAAAATAATTGCGACTCTGCGTCTTTGTGGTCATTTTCGTTGCCCTCTGGTAGATATATCGTTTTGGGACTAGAGATGCTAATGACATAATACATGGTGGCTATTACCGCTTCACTAGAGAATTGGGGGGTAGGCGAGGCAGAAAGAAGGAGGTGTTTGGGAGAGGCTAGGAGTTGATAAATTCTTAATGTTCCTTGAGACTTTTGTCTTTGCAGAGAGTTTTCTTTTTGTTTGTTTTTTGTGTTTTTTGGGGTTTTTTTTCCCATAAGAATGCAACATCCTATTAATAACAGTGATTTGGTAACTCAAGAACTGCAAGCTACTATCATAAGTCAGCTCTGTGGGTGATTACGTGCTGGAGTCTGAAAGATAAGGAGTGTCCTGGCTTCTCTGACGACCTCCTATCACCCCGTTTCCTAAGCGGGAAGCCTTGGGGTTGGTCTGTATCCGTCCACCTCTCTTATTCTCCTGAGCTCCTCCTCCAAGTATCCTCCAAAGCCATCCAGTGTGTTTCCTGAGCATTCCACTCCTGTAGCTTCAGTGGGAGACCCGGGCACTTAGCTCTTCCTGGACTATTGATTGACAACTGCCACCTTACTGGCCTCTAGAACCTGTGAATGTCATTTTCCATGGCCAAGTTTAGCAGAGGTGAGTAAATTAAGGATTTCGCACGATGTGGAGAGGATCCTGAATTATCTGGGTGGTCTCTAAATACCAGCAAAAGTGTCCTTCAGAGAGAATGGTCAAGGGCAATTCAACACAAAGAGAGAGAAGGCAATGTGAAGACAGGCAGTGATGAGTGACACAACCACAAAGTAAAGCACACCAAGGAAGCTGGGCGGCTGTAGGATGCAAAAGCAGGGCCTGCACCCTCGTTATGTGCAGAATTCTGTGAGGGGATGCATTTGCAATCACTACATGCAAATCTCTCTGTTATGGGTATTGTAACAGAACTCCAGGCAACGTTAGCTACCTGTCTATTCATCACTTAACTCCTAGACGACCATGCTTCTTTTCGTATATGTATAGAATTCTTTTATCTGGATGTACAGGTAGTCATAGTAGGTACTAGATTGTTTGCTCTAATTAATAATAATATTAAAAGCACATACAGAGAGATGTTTGCTATAAAATTATAACTATATGCATATAGAGAGATGTTTCCATTATGATTAGTTCTAGGGCATGGGATTTGGGGTGAATTTTTTAATTCTTTAAACTTTCCTCTATTGTTTGAAGTCTCTAGCAGCAGCTATCATTTTCAAAAACCCATTAAAATGCTAAAAGTTTTATGAACTAAAAATTTTGCAAGCCTAGACAAAATGGAAAAAAATATCAAATGCCAACGTTGGCATAAGAAATAAGGAACTTGCATAGATTGATAAATTTTACAGATTAAATTATAATTGACAACCTTGCCTCTCAGAAAACTATAGGTCCAATGGTTTTTCAGGTAAATTCTATCAACCTCTTGAAAAACAATAAATCTCCATCTGCATTATCTATTATTCCAGAAAAGACAAAACCCAAAACTGCAAAGCTCATTTGATAATATTGATATAATCAGATAAACACAGTACAAAAAAAGGTAATTAGACCTCTGTTCTCTTATGCAAGTAGATGAAAAATCTTTGAAAATATTAGCTAATTGATTCCAACAGTATGTTTTAAAACAACACAGCTTGATTAATGAGTGATGTATTATTAAAAATTCTGCCAACATGATTCAGAACATGAACTGATTAAATTGTTTTAAATCTCCTAAGTTCAGTTGGTGCAGTAAAAGCATTTGACAAATTCTGTACTTATTTATAATAAAAACTCTAATCAAACTAAGAGTAGAAAAGGATTTCTTTAATTCCCTTAAATGGACAATGAATATATTCCAAAACCCTCCGCAAATATTCTTTTTAATGGAGAAACTTTAAGTGCATTCCTGTTAAGACTGGAAATAAGACAAATATTCTCACTGTCAGAAACCACTGTTTATTACAACCGATACCATAATACTGAAAATTCTGGCCAACACTGAAGGAAAGATGGAGAAACCAGAGGGAGGATTGAAAAAAATAAAAAGAAAAAAGAAAACAAACAAACAAACGATTGGTTATTGCAGGGAATACACTACTCAGAATAACCTCCAGACTCAGCAGGTAACCTGAGAACTTGGTGAATAGCTGATCAAATTATAAGAGCATTTCTAACAGCAAACAACTAGAAATGTTATTTTAAAAGCAAGACGCCATTCACAAAGCAACAATGAGAGGCTGTCCGGTGAAGATGGCAGAGCAGGGAAACGCTGTGCTCGCCTCCTCTCAGGACCACATCACTTACAGCTAAACTACAGAACAACCATCACAGAGGAACACCTGAGATCCAGCTGAACCGGAGCCCGACAACGACGGACATACAGAACAAGCCACCTCGAGACCGAAATGGGCTGATCCCACACCCATGTGTGATCCATAAAAATCGAGAGGTCCACCCCACCCCCCACTGGAGGGATGAGAGGTCTCAGCCTCACCCCAGCTCCCCAGCCCAGGGCTCCAGGGCCGGGGACAGAAGTCCCCACACCTCCTGGCTGTGACAACCAGCGGGGGTAGTGGCTGAGGGAGACGGAGGCGGCTGCAGCCCCTGGTGCTGCTCCTAAAGGGCCCGCACCCAGACTTACTCGCTGACAGATGCACTGGCTCTGAGCTCCGGCGCTGGGCAGCAGCTGCCAAGTCACCAGGGACGTACGCGGGGTGGACCTGAACCTGAAGCGCCTGGCTCCAAGGTGAGGGCTGGAGGGGCCGCTTCCTCCTCGATGGAGGAGCGGGTGGGGGCCACGGTGTCTTTGTTGAGCCCGCCCAATCTCTGTGTGCAGACACACACCTGAAGTGAATGTAAACTACAAGCACCGCCACCACAACAGAAACAAAGCAACAGCGACTAAAAACTGTCCGGTAATTAGTTTAATGAAGAATCCTCAAGGCCTGCTTGAGGAAACCTAAACATTCCAATAAAGGATGCAGAAAAAAACCTGAGTGAATGAAAGACTCCTAGTCTTGGGTGAGAAGACTTAATAGTATAAAGATAACGACTCTCTCCACATTTATCTGTTAAATACAATTGAATTCCATCAAAATTCCAGCTAGATCTTTGAGATCCATGATAAATTGATTCCAAAATGTGTCTGATGTTGAGACAGTGGAAAACTTCTTAAGCCAAAACTTAAAAAAACAAACAGGGGAAGCCGGGATGGTTCAGCGGGTTAGGCACTCACTTTGCAGCCCCGGGGACCGATGATCGAATCCCGGCCCCGGCCCATGCGGACCCACATGCTGAACTGGGAGCTCCCCCAGTTCAGTTCTTGCCGGGGCCTATGCGGGAGGCTCCCGGCCCAGTTCCTGCCCTGAGCAACCCCGTGCCCACCTGTGGAGTGAAACTATATGGAAAACTAATGTCAACTATGGAGACTGCTCTGGGCCCTCCCCTTTCTCTCTGTCTCTCTCTGTCTCTGTTTCGCTCTGTCAAAAATCAATAAAATAAATCTTTAAAACAAACAAACAAACAAAAAACAAACAAACAACCCATATGGTATAAAATTGCTTATTAAGTGCCTCAAAGCGAAGGGTCTCTGTTACACAAAGGGCCCACGGATCAAGTTAGAAACACATTTCAAAAGGGAAGAACCTTTACTATACAGAAGACGCACTCAGATCAAACAACAAATCAAATCAAACACACCGAGAAAAATAGAGTTACCTCAACAGCAAAATGGACACAGTGAGTATATCAACAAGGTGATAAACTCAAAGAGCTAAGAAATCATAAGTAACCCAACAAACGAACACAACAATGAACTACAATTATAGCCCGCTTTTGACCGGACGTATGCCCCTGTGTTGGCTGGATGCGAGGTTCTGTTCTGTTGGTGAGAGCCAGGCCTGCCATTGACCTTGGGAAGTTCTGGCAAAGTCAGTGAAGTCTATAAACCAGGGAGCATGGAAGCAGAGTGAGGAGATTGGGGGATACAGCAAGGTTTCCAGCTCAGTTGACTGGGTAGATTCAAGAGACAGAGCCCAAAATGGAGAGTGAAGAAGGAGGGGGAGGTAGTTTGGGGGTAAGGATTATGTTTGCCATTTTGGACCTAATAAGAATCAGGAAGTTATGGACACCCTGATGCCAACAGTAGGCACTCAATCAATATTAACTTCTCCCCCATCTATTAAATTCCTCTTTTCTTCTGTTACAGAAGATGGACCCTTCATTTGAAAATTTCTCCAAATTAAACGCCGTTAGTTTTTAAAGTGTAAGAACTGGTGTTTCTGTTAACCCCTTTTCAATGCTAGAAAATAGAAGAGCTAACACTGATTTTTCAGATCATCACAGATTTTAGGCTACAGTTAGGAGCTGAGTGAAAAGACATCCCTACTTTTCCCCAAGTCACCTAACGTCAACATTCTTGGGTATATATTTTTTAAGTGAGATAAAGAATTCTTAAGAGATTGGAAAGCTCATGCATTTTGGTGCCAGAACACTCAAATTTAAATACTAGCTCTACCTCCAGCAAGATAAGCAATTTTGGGCAAGATGCTTAGCCTTTCAATAAGTGAGAGCAATAATAATTACAGGAGAAGCCGAGATGGCTCAGCTCTCACTTTGCAGCCCCAGGGTCCAACGATCAAATCCAGGCCCTGGCCTGTGCAGACCCATATGCTGAACTGGGGTGCGCCCCCAGTTTAGTTCTTGCCAGGGCCCACGTGGGAGGCCCCTGGCCCAGTTCCTGCCCTGCGCAGCCCCGTGCCCACCTGTGCAGTAAAACTATATTGAAAACTAATGACGTACAACTATGGAGACTGCTCTGGACCCTCCCGCTTCTCTCTGTCTCTGTCTCTCTCACTCTGTCAGAAAAACAATAAAAATAAATCCTTAAAAAATTATAAAATCATATAGATTAATTGTCAGGCACATAGTAGATCAATCATTACTATTAATTATTATATCATACCATCACAGACCCTTACTTTCAGTTCTTATTCATTCTAAATTTCACAGAATAGTCTGGATCGGTCCTGTCCAATAGAAATATAATGCAATCCACATAGGTCATTTAGATTATTTAGTAGCCATAAGAAGAAAGTAAAAAGAAACAGGTCAAATTAATTTCAATCATCTACTTTATTTAATTCAATATATACAAAAATATAATTTCAACACGTGACCCATCTAAAAGTTATTAAAATATATTGTACGTTCTTTTTTGTATTGTTTTCAAAATCGGGTGTGTATTTTATTCTTAGAGCATCTCGGTTGGGAGGAGCTGCATTTCAAGGGCTTATTCACCATGCATGGCAAGTAGCTACAACAGCACAGGCCCAGAAGAAATGTTCTCAACCCTGAATTATTTAAGCATTCTCTCTCAAATCAACGACTTCTCTGCATCCTTCTCAGATAATAAGAGTTTGTCTAAGGAACAGTGTGGGATTTTTTTCCCCCACCTCAGTCATTAGAGTTGGAGGTTTCTTTGGACCAGTCAATAGGTGTTTAGTGCTTCTGGAACAAGGTCTTGAGAATGTTCCCTCCTTTCTCCTCAGACTCCTGGAGCCCCTGCTGAATGGGCCTTGGAAGGATCCTTTAAACTAGAAGCCTATGGAGTGGGGTTTTAGCTGCACCTTGAGGGGACTGAAGGTTTTCTAACTATTCCCTTCTGGGTTCAGAATATTAATTCTAAAACAAACCTTGTCCCTCTGTGGGATTGGTTTGGAATGAGACAAAAGAAAAAAAATGCTATTGTATAAGTGTATGGTAACTGCAGATTGGATAAGACAAATATTAGCAACACTTGGAACCCATGAAAATGTAGGTAATTACTCCCTTTTCCTGTAATAGCTAATGGAATATCTCGCTTTGGGTGAGAGGGCGAGTGGATGGCTTCTCTCAGATCTATTTTAGGTTTATTATTCTCCGGTTTTTGAAATAATTGTGTAGATGACATTTCTTTTGTTGTAGTAAAAACACATAAAATTTAGTGTGCAGTTCAGTCATGTTGAATATATTCCCCTTGTTATAAAACAGATCTCCAGAACTTGTTCATCTTGTAAATCTGAAGCTCTCTACACATTAAACAAAAGTTCCTTTCCCTCTCTCCCCTTAGTCCCTAGTCTCTACCATTCTACTTTCTGTCTCTAAGAGTTTGACTCCTTTAGACACAGCGTACTGATGGACTCACGCAGCGCGTGTCTTTCTGTGTTGGGCTTATTTCACTTAGCATAATGTCCCCGGTCATGGCGGAACCGTTTCTATAATACAATAATATTTTTTTCAAGTTGAATCTCTCAGATTTATCAGTTCTCACCAAACCTTCATGGAACAACAACTCTACTCTTCATGCAAAGCCTAACTTCACGTTGGACGACTGGAACCTTCGGTCTCAGGTTAGCACAGCCAATACTAGGACAGCCTCACTCACTTCCACAGGCTCTAAGCACATGCCAGGGGACATGCAGCTCTGTATCTACTGTCAATTCTCTCTTCGCGGCCTGCAACTTCATTACTCTGTTTTCTCACACGCCTAGATGATCCGAGCCCACCAAATATGGGGAATATACGTAGAAGTATGTGTAGAATATGCGTGTGGCCTCAAATAGAGTGGAGATCAATTTGCAAGCTCAGTATTTCAGGCTCAATGAATAGAGTGGCACACAGGCCGGGAGCAAGGAATCTCATGTGACCCGATTTTGTCCCTACGTCTGCCATTCCCATTGCCAGCACGTTGACATGTCTAGAGCAGCAGGGGATTCTGCCCTGCCCTGTGTGCCTTGGGTCAAAGAGAAAACGCACAGAGTCCAATGTGTGATTCCCTGCCTGAAAGGAATCAGGCGTCTTCTGATAAACAACCCTTGAGATATTTTTTTTTAATCAAGGCATCAAACTGACGTTCCTTGAAAATGGGCTAGACAGGGTAAATAAGGAGAAACCTTGTTTTCCCTTCATGCTGGAAAAGTAACGTTTCTCCCTTTGCAGCTCAGTGTAGTTGACAGAATTGGAAAGGAGTCTATTTTCTCTGGAAAGAGGTATTTGCTCAACAGTCATGTTTTTGTATGTGTGTGTATGTGTTGGCAAGAGGTGACAGATTTTCCAGAACAAGGGTTGTCTTGTTCACAATTTAAAGGGGCCCAGAAGTTGACTGAGGAATTGAACGTTAGGGAGGGCTGGTGTAGCCGTCACGAATGCCACAGACAGACTCCACAGCGTGTCATGTTGGCCTGGGTGTCAGGACAGGGAGGTGAGTGAGCTTCAGAAGTGACTATGTGGTCTCAACTGCTGTGGGGAGCAGACAGAACCACCTTTCCTTTCTTCATCTTAACCTCAACACATGTGATGATTAGGGTCTGTTAGGCAGCATCTGCATTTCTAGTTTTTCAAATGGAGACTTGTTTCCAAAAAGAAGTTAAACAAACAATCTTTGAATAAAGCCACATGGAAAAGCTTAGAGTAGAGCAACTTCATTGCCTCCCAATCAGAGTTCTTGTCCCACTGGGGACACATGTTTCAAGATCAAGCAAAGCTGTAGATTCCTTTTTGGACAAACTAGAGGGAAGACTTCCAGGCATTAGGTGCCCCTATCTCCTGTCTCCTCCCCTCAGCCTCCCCAACAATTGGCAAGGATCTCCTACTCTTTGGAGAATTGTTTTTCACTACTTCTCATTTTCTCGTATTACGTGCCAGGGAAACTTCGCTGCCATCCCGGCGGTTACCAGGTGCGCTGCAGGTCAGCATGTGGGCTTGCTGGGGCCAGGCCAGGAACCGAACCCCAGACCTTGCAATTGTGAGGCACGTGCTCAACTGCGGAGCCATCCCAGCACCCCTGTATATAAATACCAGAAAAGCTACACACCTTACGCTGCGTTCTTTCCTCTGGTTTTGTTTTTGTTTCCAAGTCGCTGCTTGCTGAGCCCAGCTGGGCTTCGTACCAGTGGCTTTTCCCTGCGCCGCTCCTCACCTTGCCAGGTGAGCCTGGCCAACAGAAAGAAAGGAAAGGAAAGGAAAGGAAAGGAAAGGTGTTTTTCCTTTGAGCATGAACGTTAACGCGTTCACCACATTTTCCACCGCCCGGAGTCTGTTTTCAAGGAAGCACCGACAGGCAGCCAACAGAGGAGCCAGAGACTTCTCCCTTGTAGACATTGGCTCCCGGCCTCGGAGTGCATTTCATTGAGCAAATGTCCACATAATTAAATGAGGAGAAAACCGAGCATTTCTCTTTGATGGCAAAATGGTTTCTGTGAGGAGAAGCAGGCCCGTGGCACCGACACTGAGGTGGTTCCGGGACACCTCGCAGGAGCCAGGCCCGCCCTTCCCCCACCCCCTGCCCAGACAGTCCACGTTCCCGGGGCGGGCAGGTCCCAAGGGCCTCGAAAGCGTGTGACTTCTCGAGGCATTTACAAATACGTTCTTCCTCATGTGCGCCCAAGTCCCCATAGTTGGCAATATTGGAAATTTCACTAATTCTTATTATGTTATTACCCAGTTTGAAGGTGGGTCTTCAGTAAAGGACATAAAGTACTTGTAAAACTACAATAAAGCGTCCAAAAGCTGAGAGGGAGAGAGAGAAAATAAGAGGCCTTTGTGGATATTCTATATCCAGATCCGCACGTGAGAGAAAGCCCACGATGAGGTAATCCCCATATTCATACACAGAGTCGATACTTCAAGGGGAAGAATTGGAACTTGACCAGCAATGTCGTAAGCACGCCTTCCATATGCATCCAAAATCCAGGGGGCAGAAGGGATGCAGGCCCCCCTCAGGTGAGAATGTGCGACAATCCATATAGGACTGACTCAAAGGACAGAGGTTGTGTTTCTCTGATGCCTTAGTAAGTTAAGAGCACACTGAACAAAGTAGGGGGTGGGTTGGCCATCTTCTGACTTGACCTGGGTCTAGTAGTATTAACTAGGAAAAGAGACCAAACCATAAGAAATTTTAAGCTTGTATTTAGTACTTTGACTCTATTGAAAGAGATCCTAACCTTCTTTCACAAAAATTTATGAATCACCGACAAAGGGAATCACCCCAAAATGTTAATGTCGTGATCCCAGATTTGACAAGGTTTGACATGAACCCAACCTCTGGAACCAGCTGCCTGAACTTGACCCCACTTACTGGGAAGTGGCTGTATATGCCAGTCCCTTCAACTCCCTTGCCTCAGTTTCCTCTTCTGTGAAACATCTGCCCTCAGTCCACCTCTTAGCTTCTGCAAGCTTCTCCCACCTCTGCTCTCCAGGTGGCTTTTTTGGAAGTACCTTCCTCCACTGAACTCTGAGCTATGTAACACCTATGGGGGGTGCGTACGAGGATCCTCGTAGGATTGTGAGGAAGGTACTAGACTTATTGTCATGTATATAGCAAGCCCCTGGAGCTCAGAGGCAGAGAGATTTGTTCTTCCATTTATACAAAAAAAAAAAAAAAAAATGTATCTGAGCCTCATGGTTAAATTTTCAAATACTCTGAAGATTACGGCCTTATTTCCCATAAATCTTCTTTGGCAAGATTTATTTACCTTGGAAATCAAGAATGGAGGGCTAGTTAAAGAGGTTCTCAGTCAAAATACCGGGAGATGGACTTCAAGGGGGTGTATTTAGAAAGAGAAGTCATTTAGTTAGGATTGGGTGGATGACTGACATCCATAATTACAGGCGTGGGGGCAGTTCTGGGAGTTGGAGAGTCTGGACTATGTCAGTCTTTGGTGGTACTCCCCGAGAGTTGGCAGAAACATAGACCGTCTCCCCCGTTCACTACGTGAGTTAGACTCCCTTGGAGGGAGTCGCTAGGCAATGCCTTATCTGATTTGACACTTGGACCCGCCAAACCCACTGGTGTGTTTCTTTCCACCGCTCCTGCCGTTACCCTCATTTGCGCTCTCCTGAACGATGCCACGCAGCCCAGGGAGGGCAGTCTTGCAAACATGCAGCTCTAACCAGGTCCCCGGACCAGTGGTCCTATGTTCTTAAATCTTATATCTTAAACTTGGATGCCCCCGACGTCGCCCCCCGTTCCTGGAGGCGGTTGGTCCAGAGGGCGCTGACCACCCCCGCTTTTGACCTGTTACTTTTGATGTAGATTGCAATCACAGTACTCAGGACACTTTGCTTCCTTACACCGCTCTCCTACTTCCAGGACTGTGATTGTACATGTGCACCCCTAACACCTCCCGACAGTAGTGCCCAGCACCCAGTGAGCGTCTAATGCCTCGTCTTAGGGATGACTAGAGAGGGCACCGTCCGCTCTCCTCGGCCCTGGGCTCGAGGTCTTCCGCAATCCGGGCTCGCCTCGTCCCTCCAGTACGCCTCTACATGGGCCCTATTCCATCCAAAGCCGCAAAGCACACCTTTCCCTTGCCCAGGCTCGAATCTCCCCACCTCGACGGCAAAGTTCTCCCACCGTCCAGCCTGCTGCGTCGCCTGGCTGGTCCTCTTCTCCCTCTCTCCGTGTTGAAACTACGCATTTTGCAAGAGCCAGTCCAAGCATCTGTCCCGCACGAGGCCTCCTTATCCTCCGGTACTGCCTGGTCCACCTGCCTGTGACAGCCTCGATCAGACACTTATTTCCTGACCGCTTTCAAGTTCACAGTCACCGCAGCCCCTAGCTAGGGGATGTGACCAAACACAGGCTGATAAAATCGTGCGGAGTGGCGATAACGTGGTGACTGGCCTGGCTAGAGCGAGGCCCGGCCGCCTCGGGGGAGCACACAGTCCTACCCCAGGCGTGGATGGATAGATGGTGCTCCCGAAGAAGAACTAGAAAGCCGTGCACCTCAGGCACTGGGCCCAGAGCTAGCCCCGGGTCAGGCTGGAGTCTCTTCTTCTCATTATTTGCTCTGGAGGAGTGATGAGCCAGGCTGCAGAGCCCAGAGCTCTCAGCGTGTGCTCCCCACAGTGAGGGTCACCCCTCAGCCCTCAGGGTGCCTGGGCCTGGCTCAGAACCCGCCCAGTTCCTGGGCCAGGGGCCTCTGGCCATGAGCCCCTGTGCCTCGCAGACGCCGTGTGCGGGTCCTCTGAGGAAAACTGTCGGAGGGCACTGACCTTCGTCACGTTGGGACAGAACCGCGAAGGTGCGGGCATGCGCACGCTGCCGTGGGCCAGGGCTTTTTTGGCACTTGGTGTCCTATGTGTGGGCACCATGTGGATAAGCAGGAGCCACTTCCCAAACCCACTCCTTAGATCCTGGTGACTTTGAGCACATCAGCTGTTTCCTTGGGGATTTTGTATCTTCAGGAGATTTTTTTTTTTTTCCGTAATTTCAAGCTGGCTTGGTTTGGGGTTAGGAGAAAGCCATGATTTGGGGTTTCCAGCCCCTCGCCCCATTTTATCAGGGCAGTTTCCTCTGGTCTGTGCTATAGGCTGAGGGAGCAGGTAGGCCTTCCCTGGGGAAGAATGCCACGAAGTGTCCGAATGCCACTGGAGAGGGTGACGTCCGGTCCCTTTTAAGGCTCACGTCCTCCGAGTCTCTGAAAACCTGTTTCCTATCGCTCTGTTAAAAGTGAGAATGTTAATGCTCTTCAAGCCACGGCGTTTTCATGCTTCAAGTAGTTTCTTATTCTGGTCTGGTCACTTGATCGTTGGGTTTTTCTGAGAAAAGTAGAGGCTCTGAGTGAGTGAAGTAAACGCTTTAATGATATGGGTGCGAAATTAGCTCCATTGAAGACAGACATGGAGGCTTCTGCTGGGAAAGGAAAATCAACATTTTGGGGGGCACCAAGTGCCATAGAGTTCATCTTCGGGTGCCTTAATCTGCCCCCTCCCCCAATAAATGAGTCTATGACTGTGAGCCAATTTTAGAAAAGCATGCTCTTCAGGTTTAGGGCCATTCATGTATTCATGGGACAAGTCATTGCTTATGGCAAACCCCTGTTTGTCCCAAATCCGTCCCGATTGGACTCTGTGTGTGCTGTGTGACATCTATGAATTACGTTTTCCATCCCTTTCACTCTGCGTGTCATGCAACTGCTCTCTGCCAGCCCTCTGCTCCTCCGGGCTGGGTTGGCTATAGATTCACAAATGACTCAGCTCATTCAAAACAGGGAACCTGGTCAAAACCACCTTGTGAAGAGTGTTTCTCAACCGGATCAACTGGAGGTGGGTGATAGTCAATCAAGGATGATGAATGCATAAAAGAAGCTGCAACAAGGAAGAAAAAGAAAAGGGATGGTGCACCCTGAATGGATGAACAGGATTTAGAATCAGACCCTCTGGCTATAAGGCCTGATTCCATCATGGACATGAACTTTTAGAAGATTCTGGATTCATGCCTTCTCCTCTGTTTGTGCAGCTGTGGCTCCTAACAGTTTGGTTTTCTCCATCAGGAGTTCTTTCACTGCCGTGAGCACTCACCCAGACCTGTGTGCCGAGTCAGAAACCTGTCTGGGAAGCTTGAATTCACTTGATGAATGAAGACGGGTCCAACCACTCACAGGCATGATTGATCCGTTTGCTGCCACACACCAGCTTCTGTCTTCATCCGCAGACGTGGAACGGGGGTGCTGTTTATAGAAAGGCCTCGTACAATGAGTCCGTGTCTGCAAAGCGTCCTCCTTCACCCTGGGAAGGAGTCCCAGACCTGCTGGGTGCTGTGTAAACACACACTTTCATCAACACCTGGCCTCCTCCGTTATAGCCTGTGGATGCTCTTCCCTCATTCTGAACTGCTTACGCTTCTGACTTCACTTAGAAGCACAATTGGGGTTCTTAGATATTCTCGCGTGCGTGCACGTGCGAGCGCGTGTGTGGTGAAATGATGACCACGTTAAGTCTAATTAACACCCATCACCACATTGTAAGAATGTATTTTCCTTGTGATGGAAACTTGTAAGATCTACTCCCTGAACAACTTCCAAATATACAATATAGTATTATTAAATATTATTAAACATATTCGTGGCTATGCTCTGCCTTGCATTCCCAGAACTTGCTTATTTTATAACTGAAAGTTTGTACCTTCTGATCCCCTTCACCCAACAATACCTGCCAACCTCTGGCAGCCACCAATCTATTCTCTGTATCTATTAGCTCAGTTTGTTGTTACTGTTTTTAGATTCCACGTATAATTGTCCAGTAGCTGTCTTTCTCTGATTTATCTCACTGAACATAACGACCTCAAGCTTCATCCATGTTGTTGTAAGTAGCAAGATTTCCTTTTTTATTGCTGGATAATATTGCATTATATAAAATGTATGTACCACATTATATTATATGTAATATAATACATACGTATATACCGGTATATCACACCTTCTTTACCCATTTATCCAGTAATGATACTTAGTTTGTTTCCACATCTTTGATCATTGTAAGTAGTGCTGCGATGAACATAGGCGCATAGATCTTTTTGAGTTTGTGTTTTCAGTTTCTTTGAATAAATACCCAGTAGTGGAATGGCTGGATCACATGGCAGTTCTATTTTTAATTTTTGAGACGCTCTGTCCTGTTTTCCACAGTGTCTGTGCCAATTCTCACTCCCAGCAACAGTGCCCGAGGGTTTCGATTTCTCTACATCCCGCAAACACTTGTCGTTTCTCATCTTTCTGATAACAGCCGTAATAATGTGACGAGGCGGTATCTCACGGTGGTTTCGATTTGCATTTCCCTGATGTCGAGTGATGCTGAGAACCTTTTCACGCACTGAAATCGTCTTGCTATTTCCTCTCCACTCTGCCAAAGCATGGAAGGTCCTCCTACACCCCACCTTCTCCAAAGCCTTCAGGGGCCCCCACTGTGGACATTCGCTCTCCTTCCTCTCATCTTCTGTGACATTTCTTCATGACCTTTCTCTGTGCGTTTATCATGTTTTGGTTGTGACGCTGTGGTTGGTATCAGGCACTCAGTGCTCCTACTATTCCTACAAACTCCTGAATGGCAGGATCTCCGTATCCCCGGAGGACTGGGGCTTTGTGAGATCATCGAAGCATTTGCCTCGGACAGAAAACGTAAGGGGCCAGCCAAATCAATAATGTTGTAATGTGCCATTTTAAAAAGTAAAAATTAACGTATAGTCATGATCAGCATATTGACATTTTTAACACATGCGTGCCGGGGCAGTTTTCACGGTATGTTGCTACTGGTGACAGACATAAAAAGTTCACACAAAAGAAAACCAGCTGAAGAATCTAACTAAAGCATCTAACCCAGCAGAGGCCGATGGCATATTGAAACAAATCCTGAGGTAGAATTAGGCATCTGCCCTGCGTGATACAGTGCCGAGAAAAATGCAATGCACTTGTGAGCACGCACATATGCGCGCACCGGCGCTTATGTGTTAATAAAGACAAGATCAGTGTTTGACTTCCTCTCACACGCCGTGCTTGTGGCGAGTGCTCATTCGCCTCACTCACCCCATCCTGGCTCCGGTCACCATGGCAACCTGCACAGGACTGGGTCCGGATACGACGCCCTCAATTACTATTCCATGACTGACTGACTGACTGAATGAATGTCAGCAGAGATATTTTAGGTGCTTTTTTTCTTTTTTTCTACAGGAAAAATGACAACGCACAATTCAGTGTCTCCGGTGATAGTTAGACAAGCAACACCTTCAAGCGGTTGGCTGTCCCACCGGTCAATTACCATCAATTATCGTCATTGATCGATGATGGGCCTCTCACGGGGTGACAGAGCACCCCCTCGGGTCTTGCTTTATTTTGTAAACAAGTCTCAAGAAGCTAAAGAGCCCCCCAGGCACTGAGTCAGCTCACAGGCCATTCCAGGGAATTGTAAGCCACTGACACCAAATGTCACTCTGGGGGGGAGTCCAGCATATTGGGAGCAGGGGTTCTGTCTGTGGGTTTCTTCGGGGGGAGACCCAGCGCCTCCAGGGAAAGGAAGCAGGTCAAGGGCTGGAAGACCACGTGGGACGGGTCCACCCGCCAGTCCTACTGTGCCGTTTGACAGAAAGTAAACTTCTGTTTCGTCCCAAATGCACAGACACAAATGAGAAGTCCCATGTCTCAGGAGAAAAGGACACAGAGCACGTCCGTGTTGGCTCTGGTCTTAGCTCCTCAGTGTATTTGTCAGCATGCATCTTCCAAAGACAAGAATGACCATTCACAGACCCCTCTCACAAGACCGCTTGCAGAAAGCTGAGCTTGTAACAACAAAATTATTTCTGTGCCCTGGGAGATGGCCCATGCCAACAATGTCTTTGATTCAGTTACAGGAATTTTATTCGGCAAACAATGCTGCTTATGTGTTTGCTCTGGGTTCTGTCCACATAACAGCCACTGTCCCCAAAGGAGGGGGAAATGGAGTTTATTCTTTAAAAGTGACTATGATTTACACTTCTTGTCCCCATCATTGCATGATTGCTAGTCTATACCGAGCCTCACGCCTTCTAACCTTAAGTAGTTTAGCTGTAAAAATAGGACAAAACTGACTATAGTTCATTTCAAAACAAGAAGAATCTACCCCCAAACCCAGGCTCTGGAAGGAAGAAAACGATTCTTCGAGACCATTGTACTGTGTTTTCTGGCAGTCCCCGTATCATTCCGTTTTTCGTTCCGTTTCTTTGCTGACTCTGTGTAGAGGCCAACACCTCACTTCCGTTGCCCTGCTGGGAAGCTGAGCCTCTGACACGCAGCCACACGCTCAGGTTCACCAATGACCTTGCGGGTGTGTCCACACCTCCTGGAGCAGGAAGTGAGCTTGGCATCTCGTGAGGTGTAGACCCCGTGTTGCGTGAGGGCCTCCGGTAGTAGTCACTGTGCTAGGCAGTCTTCCCACGTCCTTCCCGGTGGAGGAAGCCGGAGGGTGAGCAGCTATCAGCAGGCTGACGTAGAAGAAAGAGAAACTAGGGCTCCCAGAGGCCATAATGGCCCAGCGCCACCAGCCCAGCCAGAGGCGAGGCTGGGGCGTAGCCAGGCTCCTTGCTGTCCACACTGCACACAACTGCCTGGTCATGGTCACAGCAGCCATCACTGTTAAGAGGGCAATTTGGCTCTGCTGCTGCTCCAGGAGATGCAGGGGGTACGTGAATGCAACCCAGCGCGCCACGTGGTTCGTTTCCAAGGTGAAACGGAATCCATCCTAAGAGGTCCCTGTACCACCACCCGGAGGAGAGGGGCCAGGTGGGAAACTTAACATTTAGTGTGTGCTTCCGCCAACCACACTCAGCACGTATTTGCTGTGGGGAAGGAAGGAAAGTGCGATCTAAGTGGCGCGCAGCGTTGTCCACGCGGGTCAGTTATCTGCTCATCTGCTTGACTCCTGGCTTCGGCTAACAAAGGGCCGCTGCCCTCTTCTAACTATGCTCATCACCACAGGGCCCTCAGGAGCCAGGAATAACTCAGCATCGCCCCTCCAGCCAGTCAGCAAGACGACCCGAGTGTGTCAAACCCAGCTTTACGACTCCCGCGGGGCACCAACGACATTGTCCCAACGGCCCAAGTCACCAGAGAGAAAAGGCCAGGGCTGCTCCCACCTGCTGGGACCAACCTTGTGTGACTCATGCGTTTCCTGCAGGTGACTTGGGAAGCAGACGTGGACAGCGGTGTCCCAGGACACCAGTCGTACCTGGGACTGAGGGCATTGGGCCCACTGGAGATGTTTCCATCGGCACAGACACGGGACAGAGGAGGCCGGCGGGGTGCGAGGTCGAGCCGTGGGGGCGGGTGAGTGTGTGCACATATATTAAGGGTCGGAGTCTTCACAGCTGCCTGGCTTGAGTCATGGCCTCACTGAGCAGCTAAGAGGCTAGTGATCATGGCTTGTGAGTGCTCTCTTACTTACAATCTAGATGAAACCAGACTTCCCCATAGCAGACGTCCTCTCCTGGCAGGAGGAAGATTAAGGGCAGCAGTAATAAGGGTTAATAACAGTAATATTGGGGTCCCAACCAGGGGTGTATCTTATTCCGAAGGCCGTCTGCCACTCAGGATTTGAAATATATGTAAACTCAAGATATATGACCATAACATAGCATAAAAGTCAGAAAGAAGATCAATAAAGTCAAAGTATTAAAAAGTTTTTTTATTGCACAAGAATTGACCTCAAAAGCACTTTTTAAAAATATTATATATTAATAAATTCAGAATTCATGTTGAATTTCTAAAGTAGCCTCTGAAAAAAATGCCAAGAAGATTACATAACTGCCAAGGTGTGAAAAAAATGAAGTAGTAAAACCTACTTGATTAAACCTGAAGACAGTAAAAAGGAAAAAAATTGTAGAACAGTAGAATGAACAGAATAAATTGAAAAAACAAAACAGTAAGATGATAAATTTTAATTCAAATGTTACAGCAATTAGATTAATGGTAGAGTTCATAAGGTAGCTTCAGAATATATATATATATATTTTAATGGACAGAATTAAAGGAGAATAGGCAGATCCACAATCACAGTGGAAATTTTAAAAAATACTTTTCACTGAAACTGATAGGAAAAAACATGCAATAGTGAGAAAAATCAGACACAGTCCCTGTCTGTGTTGAACTTGCATTAGAGACTGATAGTAATCAGATGAGCACATGGAAACAAATTTAAAGTCAGCTGAGTGCTCAGTAGGAAGGAAAGACAGTATTATGACAAGGAACATGACTTGGGCCAAGAGAATCAAAAAGGCTTTACAGAGAAAGTGACACTAGATTTCAAACTTGAAAGATCTCAGATCTAAAAGATGAATAATGATGAATTAGGAAAGCAGGAGTAGAAATGTGGCACAAGGAGCATTAGACATCAGGCAGTGAGGCATGTGCAAAGGTCCTGTGGTAGGAAGAAGCATCTGAGTTTGAGGAACTGGAAGGAGGCTCGAGTGACCAGAGCACACGTAGGAAGGAAAGTAGCACAGCATCAGCTTGGAAAGGTGGGAAAAGTCAGAACATTGAGGGTTTTGGAGGCCATGTTACGAACCTGGGGCTTTATCCAGAGAGCAATTAGATGACAATCAGGGGTATTACAGTTTTATATTGTTACTGAATTTCTGTCTGGAAAAGACTGTGCTAGAGCATTGCCATGAGAATGGACTGTAGAAGGCCCGAATCAACAGAAGGCTGAACGACTCAGCAGTTTTTCGCCAGACGAGGGATGGTGGTATAGACAGAGGAGATGGTGAAGAGACGCTGAAGAGGTGAAAACAACAGGCTTGGTGACAGATCTACATGGTGACTGAGGGCGAGGGACACACCAAGGATCTCTTCCCAGGTTCCCACTTGTGCAAATGAAGCTGGCATCACTGCCAGCCTCTGAAATAAGCACAGGAAGGGACTCAGGATTTGGAGGAAAGATCATAAATTCAGTCTGGGGTATGATGAGATGGAGGGTTTTTCTTTTTTCCTGTGGGAGATAGTTCAATCGAATGTCTTCTCAAGGCTCTCCGTTGATTTCCATTTGAGAAGTTTGCTTTGCCGTACTTGTTTTTCTTACCTCCTCCAGCCTATCATCTCAAAAATGCGATTGCAGGTCCTGACTGTGCCGATGTCTCATGTCACTGCCTCAAAATATTGACACTTGCCTCGCAGAAACCCTCCCAGGGAGTAACGCAAACAAGAGCGAAGATGGAAAGTTTGCTGGGATCCCCAGGCGTGCCTGCAGGATGTCCGACCCCGACCCCAGTTCCAGTCTAAATGCGGCAGGAACGTTTCCTGGCTCTAGCGAACGTGGCAGGATTGTTTTTTCTTGAAGCGGTGCAAGGATGAGCGAGCCACGTTTAGGGGACTTGGCTCTCCATCTAGGGGGCCACTTCAGGGAAACACTAATGAGCTCCCTGGTCGATGGAAATAAAGTCTGTCAAGCATCTGAATCAGATGTTCAATCAGCTCTTCCCAAGTGATTTCCTGCGAGGGTTCCAGGCTGTGATTTCCTGCGAGGGTTCCAGGCTCAGATGCCACCTCCCTTGCTCTGGGCTGGTGGAGATCCTGTTGACACGTTGTTTTGAAATTCTGTCTGTGAGAAGGGGCACAGTGGGGTGACCGCACAGGTAATCAACTCACATCCAGAAAAAGAAAGCATATATACGAGGCTATTTCTCCTTTAAGAGGAACGCTGAAGGCTGGGACCTATGGCAGAGCATATTATTATTTTATAACGGAGAGTTTTACCTACCCAAGAGAAGAGCGATCAGCTGCTTGTGGCATTGCTGGTAATTTATTATTAATGATTTCTAAAAATTCCAGCATTACAGGAAGCTTCAAGTGTCATTACTGCACTCCATTTTGCTTTGGTGGCAACAGACAGCTATTTTTCACTGTCACTTTCATGGGTAGCGAGAGAGCGCAGATGAGCAAGTTTTAAAAATGTAGGACAGCAGAAGACACGTCCCAGGCTCTCTCGCAGGGTGTTCGTTGAATGATCAACTTCAGCTCTGTCAGAACGGAGAGATTCCTTAGATGTAGAGAGTGTGACCCCCATACCTCGTTCTCACCAGTACCCTGTCCCATCACACCCAGTTAGCGGCCTGGGGCAGGAAACACTGAATTTAGTTAGCACTTTTATGCTTCAAGAATTAAGGAATCCACTTCCTCACTTTTTATTTTTCTTGCTTTCTATGTAATTGAGAAGGAAAGAAGTCATGTATAATTTCAGGCAGGATTCTATTCAATTAAACTTTGCTATGGATTACAGTAAGGAACCTCTTTTGTTGTTACCAAAGAGATATTCTCCTTCGAGAGTTTTTTTTTTGGTTTTTTTTTTAAATCACGTTCCACAGAGGGTTCTTGGCTTTGTACACAGCTCTGAGAGGTAAGGACACCCTGCTTCCCCACTATGTGAAACAATCGAAGTCAAACCCAGTTAACATACTATGGAAGCAAAACGAGGCTAACCCCCATTGTTACAAACGGGGGCGATTCCTTTCTGCCTAAATCTCCAGTCCCCATCCGGCATCTCCAGGGAGTGATTGTCTCTCTTCAAACTGTTTGTGCCTGGGGGTGGCTCTAGCTGAAGGTGCAAGTAGCAGGAACCAGGACATCAGGGATCTGGATCTGTCCCCTTTTCTTCACCACACCTGCCCTTTGGTTCGTTGGTGTCATGAGAACTAATAAGTTTTATGGCCTTGTTTCAAAGGGACAAAGAACGCCCAGCCAATAGCTCTCTGCAAACATGGTGCGATCGGCAGGTGTAAGAAGTGGAGGGAGCAGATATGTAGCGTGTGTACACTCATTATTTATAACTTCCAGCTAAGCAATCGCGTATTTGTTCTGATATCTTCTGACCTCATTGAGTTTTCCTCTCTGTGGTCCAAGTGTATGCAGCTAACACTTGCTACCCGATTACAGTTGACAGTGTATTCTTTTCTCAGTCAGCAGGGCCCTTGGTAAGATGCAGAAGAACAAGGATATCAGCGGTCTTGTCCTTCTCTTTTGTTATTTCCCGCACCTGCCCTTTGTTGTTGGTTTTGTGCTATTATATTTGATGCCCAGAAAGGACGCGAGATGCATCATATTTTCCACCCATGCATCAGTGCTAATCCAAAGAAGCATGAGGCGTAGACAGGGAAGCTCTCTTGCCTTCACTTACAAAAAAAAATCAGTGTTTATACTTGGAATCTGTTCCAGACCAATTAAAGGACAGAGGAGAATGCATTAATCCATGAAGCCTCATGAAAACCTGGCCCTAAAATCTCACAATCTGTTCAGAGACAGCACGTGGGTATTGGGATATTTATAACCCATATTATGATCTCGGGAAGTATTTCCTAAAAGGTATTTCACGGAAGAGAAGCCCCTGGAGGCACTTGAGAGAAAGATTCTGGGGTTCAATAACTTTGGGGAATGTTTCACACGAGACTCATAGTCTTTGAGATCCATAATGAGTAAGAGAATCTCATAGCTCTGACAACCCCTTCTGTGAAAAACACAACAAACAAAACTAGTATACTTCCTATAACTCAACATTTAAAAAATGGATGTGATCACAGATCACAAGTTTCAGGTCCTTTATTTGGAATAATGTCTATCTGAAAGTATCAAGTAAAAGAAGTGATTTATAAATACCAGTTTGGGAGGAGATCGATACTTCCAATTCAAAGATCGTTTTCAACCCACGGTCTGCTAAAGTAAAAAAGGCTCACAGATTATCACAAGGGTGAGCTGTGGGATGAGCTTACACTCACTGGCCAGGCAGCTTAGAGAAGGAGCAGCAATTGGAGAAAGAACTAGAGTGAGGACAAGGGCTTTGAGGTAAAATGCCACAAGGCAGGAGACTGGAGAAGGGAAATGCCCAGATTCAGGACCTATGATTTCACAAAAATAGTATCTTGTTGATAAATAAATATGAGGCAGAGATGTCTTTGTAGCTAGTTTTATATTGGATTGGGGCTGTCGCTGATGTTTTTGTTTTTTGATTTTGGTGCCCCTTAAATGAGCCTTGTTTATCAGTTAAAAGTGATGCTCACATAAAATGTGCCCTGAGTGTAGTGCGGCCTGCATGCCCCACCACGCTCCCGGGCACGGTGTTGAACAAATCGTTGCTGATGGAGATACGGAGCTGGACGCTGGGAATAACTGGACATACTTTCATGATATCAACTTCTCAGTCCTTCTAACACAACTGTGTTCTTTGGATACTTTTGAGGCCATTGAAGAGTTGGATCTTTGCTCAAAGACATGAAATGAGTTAATGTAGCGGAGTATATGGTCTGAGGATAGGGTGACGTGTGTCTTTCCAAATAATTGGGATCTTCTCATTCCTATCTAATTTGAAACTTCTGTTTTGGTTACATGTTGCATGACACAACTTAATCCAGTCAAGTCCATGCAGGAGATATGAAAGGAGCAGTAGAAACGCACCTTCCGTGTTCAACACCAGAGAATAGAACACTCTAGTGTGTTTTCAAATGGAAACATTTTCAATTAAACCAACTCCCCACTGCTCAATAAAATCCATTTAAATCAAATTTGGTGACAGTATTTCCTAACTGTAATAAATGAGTATCAATAAGCAATCTAATTTGCAATGCCTGCAACATGAAATAGAATTAACCTAGCATAATCTTCATTATAATATTTACCACACCTTGAATCAAGGTTATCAAAATGGCCATTATTCATAAGAAACAGCAGCCAATCATGACTGACTTTTGTTATGCCTGCATCCAAAACCAACACTTCATCTTCTATATAGAAATTAAAATTTAAAAGCAATGAAATAAAACAACATATACGTGCTAACATGTTTCTGCTAAAGTGATTATACTTAGCCTCTGTTCCTGAAACAGGTTTGCTGACTATCTTTAGGCAGGTTGAAGGGCAGGTAAAAACAAAACAAAACAAAACAAAACAAAATAAAACAAAAAACACTTTTCTTGATTTTGGGGGGCTTTAATTATTTTCAGTTTGAAATAATCTGCAATCCAGGGGGGCACTTTCCAGGGGAAACTCTCTTCTGACCCCAACAGTGCTGCATTAATGAGACTTGCTTTTATTTTATATGTGCTCTCTTCATTCTTTGATCATAGACTACGCGTACATTCTAGCCTGCCACCATCTCTGGCCTGGACCATGCCAGCACCCTCCTAACCAACCACCCTACTGTCGCAGTTGCGTGTTGTTTTCACTATTTATGGATTAGCCAGAGCCATCTCTTAAACAAACTAGACCCTGCTCAAATGAGATGGCTTTCTAGTTTAGCTGGAATACAATCCAAAATCTCTATTTATTTATTTATCTTTAATGAGGGCTCATTTATTTTTGCCAATTCACATTTTTAGTCAATATATTAGGAATTTTTTTATTTTAGACATAGTTTACTTAGAACAGATCCTGCTTTTCTTTTTTCTTATTGTTTTTTTTTACATTTGATGCCTCCTCCCCGAGCCTCCCCCAGTCCTCCCCCATTGGTCAACTGGTTGACCAATGATGTGCTTGATTTGATCGGCTCTATAGTTCCTATATTTATTGGATGCATATTTAAAGGCATTTTTCATTTCTCCTATAATTCACCATTGTCTTTTTGGAAAAAAACAAAAAACAAAAAACACCCAACACTGTATTTATGCTTTTCCATTCACTAAATTGGACGTAAATCACTGATGATAAATCATATTTCCATCACTTGCATTGCCCTCACAGCTTACCTAATTCGATAATTTCAGCAATTTTTGTGAATAAACGTATACGTATTTCACATTCCAGCCACATAAGTGTAAATGAGACAAATCGCCTAAAAATGTTGCTAGTAATATCCACTGAAGTAAGAGACTATGAGTGAGTGAGTGTAAAGATGAATTCACTCTTGTAGGTAGAGTGAGCTTTATGTAGCAAAACCCATCACTGCTGAAAGAGAGTAAATCAGTTGTTCCAGGAAAGAAGAATTGCGTTGACATTTATTCAGTTCCTACCTGTGGTAGATAATTCATATTTGTTATTGGTCTTAAGCCTGGAAGTGTTAGTAAATAAATGCCCGGTACAAGGAAAATAAACAAAGATGGCTAAGCAGCGGCTGGAATAAAGCTGAGACTGTGAGTTCTAGTTCAGTGGCTCTCCCTGCGTAGAATGAAAATGGCGAGATCAGTGCTGTCTTACAGAAAAGGAATGCAAGCCACACAGGTACTTTGAAGTTTTCGCGTTGCTACCTTAAAGCAGTAAAAATGATACAGGTGAAATCAGCTTTGATCCCATATTTTATTTAATGCAATATATCTAAAATATCGCTATTTTAATATGTAACCAATATAAACATTGTTGAAGTGTTTAGTACGTTTTTTGTACTCAGTTCTCAAATTCCTGTGTGCATGTCATGCTTAAGAAACGTCTCAGTGTGAACCATCGCATTCCAAGTGCTCAGTAGCTGTTTATGGCCAGGGACCGCGTTGGACAGCACCGAGCTCAGTAATAAGCCAAGAGGAGAACGTCACCAAGCGGGAGATGCCGGAGTCCAGGTCTCTGGGTGGCTGATGAGGCAAATCGTAAATGCTTCGCTGGGATTGGTTGCCATCAGGTTCTGAGACACCAAAGCTGGAAAGCTTGGACTCACGCCGTCTGGTGTGTATTGTCCAAGATTCCAGCAGCCACGGTCAGTCAGTGGACGCACTTGGGTTGTACACAGTGGAAACTTGGCAAGATTTCTCTTTGCCATCCAAACAAGTCTGCAGTCCACCACCGATGAGAACAGGAGTCTTTTACTGCTTCATCAGCCACATTCATCTTCAGTTAGGATGACTCCACTATGTGAACAGGGGCACTTTTGAAAGACAGGAGGTACTCAACAATGACCTTGAGCCAACAAGTATAATAAGAGACTGTCCGGCTGGCAAACCAGGACACATGGTTACCCCGTCTCTTGCCAGCATTTCCACTTCTCAGAAGCACATGGGTTACTGGCAGGGGGCACAGGATCTAGGTAGCTCCACGAAGCTAGTTCCCACAGGAGCCCAGCAGGCTCCTGTAGAATTCAGGGTCTCATCCTAAGAGCCGACAGCATCATGAAGCGTCTTTCAGCCCCATGCCTAAGAACATGGCCTTGATGCAATTCGCAAGCTTCCTGTTTTGCGGTTTTCCACTGGGGGTATCTAATGAGAAATGGCCATTGTCAGTCATCCAGAGCTGCGACTTGGGGGGGGTCTCCCAAGGAAAGCAGAGGACCAGGAAAACTGGTCCTCAAAACAGTGCATGCGGTGGCCAGGAGAAGCTTTCTCTCCCTTTCCTTCTCTTTTTGTCCTTCTGTTTTGTTCTTTTTTTCCTTTTCCCCCACCTATGTACGAGGGCTGTCTGGAAAGTATCCAGCCATGTAGCTGTTCTCGTTATATTGACAATGCTGGGTTTTTCCTGGACAGCCCTCGTATATTAAAAAAAAAAGAAGTAGAGCTATCAGCTGTGACAACCTGGAGACACGTTTCCTGGGAAGTAACAGATGGCTCAAAGCCACCTGCATTTCTGAGTGAGAGGGAGACTGCTGATGCGTTTCATTAGTTGGGTCTCAACTCAAAGACTAAAAGTTTTACCATTGCCGCTCTTCCCTGGTGGTGACAGGAACTCCAGCTTTGTCTCAGCAGCACAGTGAGATTAACAAAAGTGTGCTAGATTTTTTCACCGATTTGTGTGTCATTATGTTTGTCTTCTTATCCTTTCATCCTGCACATGATAGCAATGGAAAAATGTCTGCAGGCAGAAAGCAATAGAGAATGTGAGCTTGTCTCACTGTATTTCCTTTCTTTTTATATTTTTAAAGATTTTATTTTATTGTTCTTGACAGAGTCAGAGAGAGAGAGAGAGAGAGAGAGAGACAGAGAAGAGGGAGGGCCCAGAGCAGTCTCCATTATTGTACATCATCAGTTTTTGATATGGTTTCGTTCCACACAGGTGGGTGGGGGCTGCCAAGGTGGGAAACTGGGCTGGGGGCTCCCTGCATGGGAAGCTCACCCCAGTTCAGCATAGGGGTCCACATGGCTGGAACCAGGATCTGATCCTTGGTCCCTGGGGCTGCAAAGCAAGCACTTAACCTGCTGAGCCGTCCCTGTTTCCACTCACGGTATTTTCTTTCTTTCCAGAATATGAGTATGTAGCCCCTAACTAACTCCTTTCTCCCTTGATTGGTCTCCAATGCCTTTACATTGCTACATTTGTAGTATTTGTCCAGCTTTCTTTGATGCTAGCAGAAGAGAAAATTGATTAGAGGTAAGTAAGCTATTGTAATGCTTTAGAATGTACAGGAATTGCATTCTTGAACTTATTTTACTTGAAATACCATTTTGGTAAAAATTTTACTTAAATACCAAAGAATCATTACTATCTGCCAAGGGAAATAACAGCCTGAAGTCAGGACACCTACTTCTTCACAACCGCAATTTTACTAGGCGACTACACTGAGGTCATCCTGGAAACCAAGTGATAGGAGAGAGAAAATAAAGCATGAGATCATATGAACGGTAAGATGTTAGTTGAAACCAAAGGGGAAAGTTCCGGAAAGCAACATCAGCGTGGGTGTGTGTAGGAGAAAGAGAACCATTGACAACTTACTTATTTTTAGAAAATGTTTTTTCATTCTAAAAATACAACCATTTATCAGTTAGCACTATGATCTTTCAGTGTAACTGGGTAAAAGTAGATGCTGATTCAGAGGCAGGTAGATATTAATATCGTGTCTGCTGAAATGTTGAAAATAAGGTAGTACAGAACTGAGTTGCCTCCTTTCCTTAGCTGCTGAAAAACCACAGGTGCATCAAGTATCGGAGAGGCAGCGCAACATGGTCGGATTGGTGGGAAAGAGCTGTTCGGTGCCTATTCTGCAGTCAGAGCGCATGTGAAAGGAATCAGTGAGGAGAGACGTGGATGAAAGCACCCTTTCTACCCTCCACTTGGGTTGTCAACCTCTAACAAGCCACTAACCTGCCCTCCACCATGGAAATGCTATACTGGGGAAGCCATGGTGGCTCACCGGGTTGAGCGCTTCGCTTTGCAGCCCCAGGGACCATGGATCGAATCCCGGCCCCCGCCCGTGGGGACCCATATGCTGAACTGCGGTGTGCTTCCCGTGCAGGAGGTCACGAGTTCAATTCCTGCCCTGTGCAGCCCCTCACCCACCTGTATGGAACGAAACCATATTGAAAACTGATGATGTGCAACTATGGAGACTGCTCTGGGCCCTCCCCCTTCTCTCTGTCTCTCTCTGTCTCTGACTCTCTCTGTCTGTCAAAACCAATAAAATAAATCTTTAAAAAAAAAAAGCTAAACCATTGGAGAGTGAGGCCACAATTCACCAAACAGGTAATACCAGAGAGAATGAGGGGGGATCTTGAAGTCATAGCAACTAGGTTCAAATTCCCAGATTCTGTCACTTCATAATTACGTGGTCTTAGTCATGTTGCTTGAGTCTCCACTTTTTTATTCATAAAATGAGAATAATACCATTGCACAGGTTAGCAATTTCCACCCAAATGACCGACATAAATAGGGTCCCAATAAATGACTGACATTCTTGTTATCTTTCTCAAAACTCCCAGCATAATGAGGTATGTCTAGCTACTTGTCAGGTCATCATTTCTAGGGAAGACAATTTGCTTCAGAGATTCTTTCAGAATGAACTTTCAACTTTTCTATTAAAAGGACCATGTGAAATCAATAAAGGGTGAGATAATGACTTCATTAATAATAATCATTCCCGGAGCAATTAGAAATTTCTCAGGGGGCAATGAAACAATCAAACACGATATGGTTGAGAAAAAAGGAAATCAAATGGAGTGTAGCCTGTGCAATTATAATTTGTATTCCATTTGCCATTTGAATACAGTGAGTCTTCAATGTAGGCGTAGTTCATTGTCCTAAGTGATTAGAAACACACAATGAATTGGTGGCACGATGCCCTTGACACGGATCACTGTGCTCTTTTGGGTCCCACAATTTTAATGATAACTCAGAAACAAGAACCTCTACTTTACTGACTTTACCATCATTGTTCATTGATGGCCTCCTTCATGTCCTCAGCTGACCGCCACGCTGGCTTTAGAACTCACAGCCCGTAATTATCATCAGTCTGTCTCCCACTCAGTTTCTTTGCCACGTTCCCTTCCATCACGAAGGCGTGGCTGAACACCAGCCTTCTCACGATCGCTTTGTTTCTCTTTATGGAAAAGTCCACATGTTCTCTGCTTGTGGTACTCTGTCTCCACTACGCTCTCTTAACCCACCTCAGTCGGGCTACGTGCACACACTCCTCTTGTTCTTGTCAAAGGCACCATTCTCGCCCTCGGCTCACAGCTTCCTCTCACTTGGCCACATTTCATGCTGGTGAACAGTTTTCTACCCTTAAAATGCCACCTACATTAATTGGCTACAGAGACTCGTCACTGCCTCGTTTGCCTCAAGACATCACAGGCTGTCCTCAGTGTCCCCTGATGGGTCCTTTCCTTTTCTTGATTTCTTTTTTTTGTTTTAGTCATTGTTAAATGTATTGGGGTGACACTGGTTAGTAAAAATGATGTAGGTTCCAGGTGCACAGTTCTACACGATGTTGTCTAAGGGTTACATTAGGTGCTCACCACCCAGAGTCAGTTCTCTTTCCATCACCATAGATTTGACGCCCCCTCCCCCACACCCTCAGGTAACCAACCACTAAACTATGGACTGTGTCCATGAGTTTTTGTGTCTTTGTTGCTTTCCGTTTTATATTCCACCTGTCAGTGAAGTCACGTAGTTCTTGATTTTTTCAGTCTGGCTTATCTCACTTAACATGATGATCTCAAGGTCCGTAAATGTCGCAAATGGGAGGATTTCATCTGTTCTCATCGCCTTCCTTGATTCCTGAATGTTGCCGCACCCTGGGGCAAGTCCTCGGGCCTCCCTTCATCCATCCTCACTCTCTGATGACCTCATTCAGACCCTGGACTTAAATAGCTCCTCCAAATGTCATCCCGGATAAGCCCCTGAGATAAGCTGAGCAATGGTCCTCAGAGACACTCAGGTCTGAAGCCTGGGAATCCGAACTGTTACTTTATAAGGCAAAAGAGATTTAGCAAAGGTGATTAAGTGTAGAATAGTTCTGGGGGAAGGTTAGCCCTAAATGACATCATAAGTGTCCTTATAAGGGAGAGGCAAAGGAAGATTTGACTATGGAGATAGAAGGCCAGGTGGAGATTGGAGCAAGACTCTATCCTATTGGCTTTGAAGGTGGGGGACAGGGTTACACTCCCAGAAATGCAAGGATTGAGGCTCTAAGAACTGGAAAAGACAAAAAATAAATTCTCCCATGGAGCCCTGCTGCAAAGTGGCTCCGGTTTCAACCCAGCGAGACCATTTGGACTTTTTCGCCTCCACAACTGTAAAAGTATAAATTTGTGTTGTTTGAAGCCATCAGATTTGTGGTGATTTGTTACAGGGGCCGTTGGAAAGTGTTACAGATAACCGGTTGTCTTTACGTGTTAAGATCTTTTGCCCTGAGGATACATCGAACAATCACGGCATCTTAGAATTGCTGCCAGCCAGATGGAAGTTGCAATCTACCGGTAGTTGGAATAGTTCAGTAGTGTTAAATCTTATACGTTCATGTTCTTGTGCGGCCCATCTTCAGAACTCCTCTCATCTTGCAGAACTGAAACGATCTCTAACAACTCCCCATTGCCCCTGTTTCCATCTCCTGGCAACCGCTCTTCTGCTCTCTCTCTGTACGAATGTGTCTGCTCTGAGTCCCTCATGTAACCGGAATCACAATGTTCTTGTCTTTTTGTAACTGGCTTGTTTCACTGAGCATAATATCATCGAGATTCATCTATGTTGTAGCATATGCCAGAATTTCCTTCCTTTTGAAGGCTGACTATTATTCCATTGTGTGTGTGTGTATCACACTTTGTACACAATATATATACCACATTTTGGATACAGTATGTACACCACATTTTGTATACAATATACAGGGTCTGGCAGAAGTCACGCCCCCTGTTTTATGAGCAGGTAATCTACACCAAATCTGTTATTACAAAATCATAAGCATGTCATTCTGCAACATCACAATATCACACTCAAGCACACTCTATGACATTTGAGGTGAACTCGCTGTGCATCTCGTGCGAGACAATGCGAGTCTTACGACGTTAGGGAGTGACTTCTGCGGGACCCCTGTAGACACCACATCCTGCTTATGTTTTCATCTGTCCATGGACACTTGGGTTGCCCCTGCCAGGGCTTGCTGCCATCATGCTCGGGGTAAAGTCTGAGGTCCTTCCAGTGGCTTAGATGGCCATGTAGGAGCTGACCACTAGCCATCACTCTGAGTTGCCCGTGACGCTCCGCCTCACTCGCCCCACCACTCCGTCATTCCCAGGATGCAGGACTCCTCTCTGAGTGGGCCACGTGGCTGCTCCCGCACTTCCCTCAGGGCTCCCCTCACACGTCCCTTTGGGACACAGCACTGCCCTGGCCACCTCGTCTAAACCAGCCCCGCCGCTTCCCCTCCCATCGCGTCCTCTGATTCATTTTCCTCCATCGCACGGACTGCCTGACGTTATTTGTGTTCTTAGGAGCTTATTTACTATCTGTCTTCTGACCAGAATGAAACTCCAAGAGAGCAAGGACTTTTTCTTTTTTTAATTAACTGTTGCATCCTGGGTGCCTAAAATAGGAACTAGCATGTCGTAGAAATTCAGTAACTTGGCCTAGGATACGTAATGAAGAAAAAGAGATCAAATCCAGCAATTAACTTTGGAGTATTTTAAAATTTTTTGGTGAAAAGACTTTATTTCTTAGAGGAGTTTTAGGTTTATAGAAAAACGACACAGAAAATAGAGTTCCCATCTGCTCCCTTTCTTCTCTCTTGTTACCCCATTTTCATTCTTGTGGTTCATTTGCTACAATTGATGAACCAATATTAATAATGTTGATGTAAGAAATGTCCAGAGCCGTAGCGAATGTTTATGAGTGTATTTGAGCCCAAACTGATGAGCTGTACCAGCGAGCAAGATCTCAAAGCTCTGGAGGGAGGCTCACGGCTTTGCAGCTTCTTTTATGCTTTTGAAATTAAGGACGGAACTGTGGAAGACGGCGGAGGAGGGGGAAGGCAAAGAGGGCCGGGCTTGTGAGAGCTGACAAGATGATGTGTTATCTTGAGGGTGATGCTGTGAAAAAGGCATTTCAGAGGAGTGTGAACCTGGACGCACAGAAACAATGGGCAGGGCTTGCTGCAGGCAAAGTAAACCTTTCACTACAGAAGTTACCGGCCTGGGGCGAGACTACCCATGTGACCTGCCCAGTTAGGAATTTATGGTCAGAGCACCCTGTGAGATTACTCTCGGTCACTGAACTTCCAGGTTTATATTAGAGCTCCTTTTTTTTTTTTTAAATCCACATTTCATTACCATTTACTAACACCATAGTGTCCATTAGGCTTCCCTCTTTGGGTTGTACAGTTCTGTGGGTTTTGACAGATGGGTAATGTCATGGATTCGTCATGGCAGTATCATGCAGAATCGTTTCACTGCCATCAAAATTCCCCGTGCTCCACCTATTCAGCCCTCTCTCCTTCCTCCCTAAGCCTTGGCAGCCCCTGGAATGTTCTTACATTATGAGGCTCAGTCACTAGACAATTCCCAGGACAGACGTAAGAAAGCCTACGCCTGAGTTGTCTGCTGTCCCTGACACACGGCCTCGCGTTTAATGTTCTTGCTTTTCGGAGCTGTTAAGGAACTGCACCCTATTTCTTGGGTTCAAAAACGAAGAAAAAACCTCCTTCACCTAACACTGGGCCATCTTGCACTCCTCTCAGAATGATCGTTTGGTGCCTAATTATCACCCAGTGGAGTCCACCATCCGCCAGCTCTGATCCACGTGGGGCTCATGTGGAAATGGCTTCTCTCATAGCTCCATATCCTCTTTCTAGGGTCCTCCCGGCTCTCACACCTATTTTTTCTCCTATCTTCATTGTCTCACAGGTTTGAGTTATTGAGATTTCGAAATCTGTTTCTATGCAATGTCACTTTAAGGAAGGCTCACAAGCAAGTTGATTTTTCCCATCAGCCCTGGGGAAACCTCGGCTTGGCACCTGCCAAGGGGCCGATGCTGTAATATGGGAACTGGGGTGGAGGTAGGAACAAGGGCCCAGTGGCTTTCTGTGGGGCTGGGACAGGGGGCTACCAAGTGAATGACTTGCCTTCCCTGATAAGGAGAGGATCTCCGTCCTATTTACTACCAGGCTACCACTGGAGGCAGCGGAAGTGTGACAGGGGGTGTGCAGCTTTGTGGTCTTCAGGGGGCTCCTCCCTCCTCTCCTCATCTGACCACCAGCACTGGATCCCTTCCCTAGCCTTCAATAGTAGGCTGTCTCCTCAGGGAAATGGGCCAGTTACAAAATCATAGCTGTGGCCAAGGCGGAGAAGCCTTCTTTGTGCTAAGAAAGAGGCTAATACGTTCAAGAGAGGAAATGATTTGTGTTCAGCGCATGAACCAAGTTCATGAGAATGGTGTGTTTCCCAGGCACTTAAGCTTTCCTTTCCCATATGGTTTACATGTGTTCACCCTGATGTCAGTGCTTCCATTTCTTTCTTTCTCTTTCCTCTTTCTCTGTGGTCCCAGGGTGAGTCCGTCACTCTGTGCACACTTGTGCACATAATGCGTTATACATAATTTTAATATCACACTTTTGACTCCTGTACTAAGTGACAAGTTCTCTCTTAAAGGCAAGAAGTTCATCTAGAACGCCACCATCCACAGTTAGGGGCTCAAGAAACTCTTGATTGAAAGACTGAATTGAGATCTTCTAAACATAGTGTAGTATGAGTCCTGGCTTGAGTGTGAGCCTTCCCTTCGGCCAACGTGCCTGGAGGCCACGCCAGGCCATTTCCACGAGCACTGGAGCCTCTGAGGAAAGAATGAGAACGACAAGACTCGTTCCTGGAAAGACCTAAGCTGGCCCGACCCCAGGCCTCTGCACAGTCTCTGCACACGTTTCGCCTGAAACTCACCCTCCTTAGCTGAGCGAATTTCATCTCTATTTCAGCGAAGTTTAAATATCACTTCCTTAGGAAGCCTTCCCTAGCCACCCAGACGTGCTCTACGCTCCAAAGCCCCCTGGTTTCTACATCAATATCTCTATCAGGCTTAGTTGCCTGTCCAATGTCTGTCCTACTTGTTCGTAAATTGCATAAGGTCAAGACCATCCCTGTTTTGTTTACAGCTTTCCCCCCCAGAATCTGGCTCACTTCCTATTCATAACAGGAACTCAAAAATATTTGTTAAATAAACAAATGAGTATATGCAAATGCCTACCCAATGCTCCTCTCCAGTGCCTCACAAGCACACCACATGGCATGGGATGCAAACTTCTGATGTCCACTTCGAAGCCTGTTCTTCTCCTTCCTCATCTCAATATGTGCTTCAACCTCTCTCCAGTTCCTCAAGCCAGAAACTGGGTCGTTCATCCTAATCATTTGTTTCTTTGATCATTCCTCCACATGGAGCTATCAGCAAATCCTTCCTAGGCTACATTCATCTCCCACTTACTTACAAGCAATGCCAGTATCACTGTCCTCCAAGCCACCATCATCTCTCACCTGGACGCCTACAATTTGCCCCCTGATGGCTGTTCCTGCCATTTCTCCTCCACTTGCTAATTTGGCTGCTAATTGGCTGCTAATTCACCACACAGCAGTCAGCCTGATCCTTGTAAGATGGACAGAGGAGCATGCCATTGCTCCGCTCTTTAAAGCCACCCTGGTTCAGCCCACAAACCCAGCCGCTGCTTGGCCACTCCTGACTGCTCCACTCCCACCTCATCTCCCTGGGCTCTGGCCTCGCCCCTGCCAAGGTCATTTCAGGTCGTGCTCTTTTTTCCCTTTGTGGCCTTCGCTGTTCCCTTGGCCTGGAAAACCCTTCACCTCCATGTTTCCTTCTCACCCTTTGAGTCTCAGTGTAAATGTCACCTCCTGACAGCTCCAGCGTCTCTTGTCTGGCATCAACGACACCTTGGCTGTTTCCTTCTTAGCACTTCATGTCCGTGGATGAACGTGCTCACTCGTTTGCTATCAGTCTGCCCGCTGGACTACAAGGTCCACGACGAAGCTTCTCTTGCACAAAACGACACCATGAGCCTGTTCGAATGCTCAGCAGACAATAGATGTTCAATAAACATTTGTTCACTGCAGGAAAAGCCAAACGATTGAACAAAGCATGGGGACAATGGGATGACATGGAAGGTTGGTTTTGAGGACAGGACAGGGTCTGTCACCACTAGCTGCTTCACCTGGGTCACCGTCAGCCTCAGTGTAGACATCTTGTCCCAGTTGGCCTCGCGGGTGGGCAGTGAAGGCCAAGTTCTCACCTCCAGCCCAGCACAGGCAAGACCAGTGCCATGGGAGGCTGGGCACACTGGGTGGCTCTCAGCACCAAGGTCAGTTGTTTGCACCCTTGGGTGGTGCCGTATGGGAAGCGTTTGAGGGAGCCAAAGATTCTACTGAGTGTGTGAGGGCGGAGCAAGAGAAATGCATTTTGTGAGAGCTGTGGCTAGAGGGACATGGGGGTTTGGGGTGGCCTACGTCTTGTGAGCCTCATGTCTCAATGGACTACGTCTCTGGGGCTTGGTTTTCACCTCTGAGACTTTTAGAGTATGTAGGCAGTATTAATAATCACCTGCATTCCTAGTGGCGGAAGGTGAGGACTTGGGGAGTCAAAACCTCAGTCCCCTGGCAGGGACTGCCATTTTGTGAAGTCACTTTACAAGCACACGAAAGAGCAGACACGGAAGGCCTCTGAGCCACGTGCCAACCGCTGTAGCCACTCTTCAGGTATTTACGTCAAGGAGGACATTGGAAGCCTAAATAGGTTGCAGGCGCCTTTTACTTTTTAAAGGGTTCTTACCAGGTGATCCAATTTAAGGACACATTTGGGCCACATTCTCATCCTTTACGGCTCTACGGGGACATGAATTCATTAGTGAAAAGCCATCGAGCTCTTGAAAAGGAAGAACTGTGCACCCGTTGGTGAGTTAGCCTGAAATAGGGAGGATTCTGTATTTGGCTGCCAGGTTGTTCATTGTCAAGTCATTTCCTTCAGTGGGGCGCTGGAGCTCTTCAGTGGCAGATGGATGTGTCTGGTTGTCACACCCGGTGTGGGTCCTGAGTGAGGGGACTGAGGTCATAGGACACCAACAATGGATTCATCTTCCCCACATCCAGCCTCTGGGCTTCCTCTCCCTCCAGAGCTGGGTGGTGGAGGCCCAGTGTCAAGCGCAGCCATGTCCCGGGGGCTTAGACAGCAGCGCCAGCCGGGTCCTCCGCTGGGCACGACACGTGTGCCAGCTCCCACCTGGGCCTGCGCCCAGCTGCCATGTACCCCAGGGCTGCTCTCTAGCCCGCGTGCCCTTCTGAGAACCTGCTTCGGACACCTGATACAACCGTCGTTTCTCTTTTCAAATAGTTTTCTTCTTTAACATTTTTTTTTTATTTATGGTGGTATGGTATGCATCAAATCTACCAATTTTTATGGAAACAATACATTCACATTGTAAATCCCTTCACCTTATTGTGCAACCGTCACTACTATTCACCTCTAGAAATTTTTCATCAGCCTAAACGGAACGTCTGCAGGCAGGAAACAGGGACTCCCCACTGTCTCCCACCCCCCACCCCCCAGTCCCTGCAAGCTCTGTTTACCTGGCTGCCCACTCTCTCTCCTATAGAGTCCTGCCCCCCTCTTTGATCCCTAGACACAGGGAGAGGGTCTTGTTGTTGCACTTTGATGTAGGAGGTGAAGCCTTGCTGCAAAGTCTTGGCGTTGTCGGTCTTGCCCGGACTGCTGAGTTAGCCTGCCCTACCTGTCCTCACCGCCTCGCTCTGCCCAGCTCTCCCCACTTCCTCCCTGTGGTGCTCTGAGCTCCAACTCCACAGCTCACTCTGAGTACTTCCCAGGCCAGTCCCTGTGCCCGTGGCTGGTCCCCAGTCCTGTGCCGCAGTGTCCTGTCTGCTAGTCTAGCTCCTCCTGAGCACCGGGTTCTGGGCCCAAAGTCCTCAAAGTCCTTGTCCCTCCCAGCGTGCGGTCCCCCAGCCTACCCAGAATACACGGGCCCTACTGCCCTCAGGGGAAAAGGCTCTCAGCCCCCTGGGAGCACATAGACTGCCATTCAGAATGGTTAGCAAGAGCAACTGACAAAGCCCCAACCCAGCAAAACAGTCCCCACTCCCGCAACACACGCGAGGGGAGCTGGGAAGGACTGGAGGGACCCGACAGGGAGTCTTATTCACAGAGCGACCAAAAAGCCTGACTTCCCAAGTCATCCGTCCCGTCTCCCAGGCTCTGCACGCCACCGTGTGAAGTATGGATCTTTCCGCCACCGCCACCAACGAGGACAGAAATCAACACATCTTGTGTGCCAGTGTCCCTGATTCGGTTAGGTTGTTAAAACCTACAGTCCATTGTTCTTCTAATGGACAGTCTTCTTCTCTTCCATGAAAGACCGACCTCAACTAAAGAACTGCTTTCTCTACCAGTTTAATAGTAGGTATTTTTAGAGGTCAGTGAAATATTATGGTGAGATGGAAAATAATGACCCAATTCCTCATCTCCTTCCCTAGAAGTGACACAGTTCAGACTTATCTCCTGGAGAAGAGAGATGAGGTAGAATGAGATATTCATAAGAACTCTGTGAATGCTCAAACCCTTCATTTTCCAGCGATCTTTTAAAAATAGCGCAGAGAGCCTATTTAAGACAGCATTTGGGTCGTCTCTAGCAGTCTAATTCCCTTCGTCACGTGCCACTTAGGGTCAGGACCCACGTGAAACAGGTGCAGGGGCCTGGGTCTCAGCATCAGGGAGATGAGTGAGGAGTTTAAAGTGGAATTTTCAGTATAAGATGAATAGGGTCCGAGGCTGTCATGTAAAACATGGTGACTATAGATGATAACAGTGTATTATATAATTGAACTTTGCTAAGCGAATAGAACTTACATGTTTATCACCAAAATAAATGTTAAAGCTGGATTATAGTATATGGAAGCAGAATCAAGTAAGCTATAGAGTGACTCTTTAGCAGCCGAGCAGGGAGGAGGGACATAAAAGTGTGATCAGACTCACACAAGAAGCAGGGACTGTGAGAGCATTTGGGGGACAAGTGGGAAGAAGAAAATAAATGACTAGAATTCAGACAGTGAAGCTCGGAACTTCCAGGTTGGCTTGTATCCACGCCCATTTAGAACGCCCACCTTTGGTGCTTTAATCCAACAGCTGACAGCTTGTTCTAGATGCTTGGGGTCTGCAAACATGTGCCAAAGAATAGGGCAAAGGCTTTCTCAAAACACATTTGGTTGTAGAAAGGGTGTTAGATGTTAATTTGCAAGACCCAACTTTAATTCCACTGCTTTTTAGATGGGTATTTGAAGCAAATCACTTACCTTCTCTGACCCTGTTTCTTCCTCTAAATATTAATTTAAAAAAAAAAAATTACCTTACAGTCCTTGTAGGCATCAGGTGAGTTTAAGGGGGACTGAGCATTGGGAACCATTCTATGGTTATTACAATTCATGAACATGATATAGTCCTCATTTATTTAGCTCTTCTTTAATTTCCTTCAGCACTTTATTATAATTGTCAATGTAAATATAAGTCCTACATTTAAAATATTTTTTCCAAAGCACTTTGTTTGTTTAATGTTATTGTGAATTAATTTTTTTTATTAATTACATTTTTAGCTTGTTTGCTGCCAGTCTACAGAAATACATTAATGCTTGTGTATTAATCTAGTGTTCTGTGACCTTGCTAAATTCTGAGTTCAAGAGATCATTTCATGTGTGAATAAAACATTTTACTTCTTTCTTTCTGATCTATATGCCTTTAGTTTATTTTTCTTGCCTTACTTCACACAAATACAATGAATTTTCCCAATCTAAAGGAGAAAGAATTTAGTCTTTTGCACTAAGTATGATATCAATTGTGGTTTTTTAAATTTTTTTTATAGAAACCTCTTATTAAATTAATGAAGTTCTCTCTTATTCCTAGTCTGTTGGGAGTTATTAACACGAATGAATGTTTTCTTCTCTGTTTTTTTTTCTGCATCTATTGAGATGAATATATGGTTTATGCTCTTTACCTCTTAATATTATGTATTATATTGATGGATTTTTGAACTTTACTCTTGCAAATCCCATTTTTTTCATTGTTTATAACCTTTTTCACACATTGATAAATTTGATTTGCTGATGTTTTACTTAAGATTTTTTTTGTGTCTGCACTCATGAGGGTTATTATTCCATTGTTTTATTTATTTTATTTACTTTTCTTGTGATATCTGTCTTGCTTTGATGTCAGGGTAATCCTGGCCTCATTAATAAGCAGAAAAGCATCCCCTCCTCTATTGTCTGAATTTGTGTTATGTATTTTTAATATTTGATAGATTTTACCAATACAGTAACTTGGGCCTTTGTTTTTCTATGGGGAGTTTTATATTGAAATTCTATTTCTTTACTTGAAATAGATTTAGTCAGATTTATTATTATGTCAGTTTTAGTAATTTGTCTTTCTAGGAATTTGTTAATTTGTCGATGTCATTTAAATTATCTAATTTGTTAACATAAAGTTGTTCATAGTATTCTCTATACCTATTTTAATTTCCTCATGGTCTATGTTAATGCATCTCTTTCATTACTGAGTTTGGTTATTTCTATCTATTTCACCTTTGCTTTCTCAGGATAGGTAAAGTTTTATCAATTTTGCTGATGTTTTCAAATAACCAAATTTTGGTGTAATTGAAATTCTTTATTGTTTTGCTGTTTTGTATTTTACTGATTTCATTCAGGTCTTTATTATTCTCTGCTTTGATTTCTTTTGGGTTTGAATTGCTCTGCTTTTCCTAGCTACTTATGATAGAAACTTAGATGATTGACTTTAGATCTTTCTTCCTTTTTAACATAAGCATTTATAGTTATAGGTTTCCCTCTCCACACTATTTTAGCTGGGTCCCACAAATTTTGATATCGGTTGTTATTATTTTTCAAATAAGTTTGCAATATTTTCTCATTTCTCTTGTGGCTTCTTTTTTGACCCATGGGTTATTTAAGAACGAATGTGCTGTGTAAACTCCAGACACTGGAGGATGTTCCACATTACTTTTTGTTATTGATTTCGAATTTAGTTCCACTGTAGTGAGAGAATACGCTTTGCATGACTCCCTTACCCGTTAGGCATGTGACTATTTGGTGGCCTGCCTTCTCCGGTGGGTCACCTGGACAGGTGTGTGCAGCCAGGGAGGTAAGAAGCAGAGATGAGGGAGGCTGGGCATTTGCTCCAGAACAAGTGCCCTTCTCTGCTTCCCACTCTAGGGCCATGTGTCTGGGCGATGAGCATGTATTGGCTTTTATTCTGATTCCCCAAACTCAACTGGAAATTTTGAATGTAAATACCTCGCTCCCTTTCCGAGATGTCTATAGAGTGACCTAAGGGAAGTCTGAAGTAAAACTGACCTCTTCCCAGGGACTCTCAGTTCCTTTCCTAATTCTCTTGAGAATCATAAAATCTTAGAAGATTCTCTGGATCAGCATAGAAACTTTGCCAATGAGAAAAGTGACCGCGCCAGAGAGGCTGGCAGGCTTGGTGGCTGTCACAGCCGGTCCCCACCCCGCTGGGACTTGAACTTGCCTCTCGGGGCTTTCAGACCAGCGTTCTCTCCCCTGAGCCACGCCACCTCCTTGGTGGCTGCTAGCCAAAGAACTTCCTGAGGACAGGCACCTTCATTTTTTACAATGGCCGTGTTAACATTTGCTTCTCTAGCCCCCCTTAGTGTTACGAGCTGTGTTTTGTGCAGGAACGTTATCCCTTCTGATGAATGTATTTTTGACCTCAGAAAACAGAAGGGCTGAGTTGCAACACAAGCCCTGCCCTCCGTCGTTTCAGAGGCCCAGGCCATACCGCTCTTCACGAGGCCGGTGCTCAGAGCAGGCTTCCAACAGAGGAGTGTGACAATGCCCATGTGCACGGAGCCTGAGTCCTGCATTCCTTGGACAGTCCCCCCACCAGCTCCCCAATTAACTGAGATTTGGATTGCCAGATGCATTCTCAGGCGGCGGGTTAGAACGGCCCCAACTCGACACCACACTGATCACACGGTCAAATCCAAGGGCATTCATGAAGCCTCCATGCCAGGCTCCCTGCAGGGCCTTCGTGTCGTGTCTCTGGTTCTCACGGCTCCCTGTGACACTTCGGTGACTCCCCACCAGCACCCCAGACAGCTCCCCTGAGCGTGTGCACCCCAACGCTGCTGCTGTTCTCGCCGCACCCAGAAAGGGATGCCATTGGATCCTCCCCAGACGTGAATCAAAGTTCAGGGCTGAACCTCATGTCACTGTGGAATCGGCGCCCTCACTGGGCTTCCACAGGGTCCTGCCTGAGGAGCACCCCAGCCAGAGCGTATGGGGGTGACCCGGCGGCGTGCTTTCTCCTTTCACAAGGCAGAGGGACCCCTTTCTAAGGGTCTTTAGGAAAAGCAAGTTCCAGCCGGTAAGTGGAAGTGCTGACGTGGTGTTTTGCAAGAACCATGTCTCAGGCGACAGGTTTATGATTTGCCTAAAAATAAATCATTGACTTTAGGCATGGACTTTGGCAAGAAGAAAGATAAAGTCTTAGAATGATTTTCTTCAGTGGTTCCGTGAGGTTCTTCACATCAGGAAGGGGGGTGTGGGGAGGCAAGATGGAGTTTGCAGAGAGAAGGGGACTCCAGCGCTCTCTTCCCCTGGCCCGTGTGTGAGATCGCATGCTCCTGGCCGTACACACGGCTTCCACTTGATGACTCACTCAGACAGTTCACTCTAAGACGGCGTTAAATTCTTTTCGCAATACTCAGGTCCAATGTGCACACTGTGTGTGCAGCTGGAAATTCTTCCTCACCGGCCCAGCTCATGGGATGGACACTGTATTTGTGTCCTTGTTGCCATGGTGACAAGAAAAGGTTAAAGCCAGAGCCTCAGAAAACGAAGGGGCTGTGCAATAAAATGTCATAGACATGTGTGTGCTTCTTAAAATATTCTTCTCAAATGTGGATTCTAGAATCTTCAGACCACGGTTCTAATGTTAATTTTCCATTAGAGCATGTAGGTTATTAACTAAAAAAACTATTTTCAAAACAACCTCTTCCAACTCCTTTTCTCTCTAAACTGTAATCTAATGGCTATTTATCTCAAAAGACAGACAGTGTAATACACGGAAATGCTGTTGTTATTGTTGTTGTTTTTATAGGAACGAGACATCCCAATGAGAATCAAGTTTAATGAAGTTGCTTCTCTGCTGAAACACACTATCTTTTTCAGATCTCTCCTTTAAATTTACTTATACAGGATAATAAAATATTTTCCCCCGTTTGTTGAAGAACTTGGTAAGTAAAGTTGGACAACACGAGACACTGCCAAGATGTTAAACATTTACTAGCTGCAAGAATTCAAACTTTTCTTTTTGTTGGCTGATGGCCCTTGGGTCCCTGACTAACCCTTTTTTATTTCCTCATATACTTTATCCTGTGAGATGAATTTTAAGGGTTTACCCTCAACAGTAACACTAAATAGGAGTGCAGAATGCAATTCTTGTAAGGCCGAGAACCATCTCAGCCGGGGTAAAAGAGAAATCTCTCATCCGCACATCTTTCCTCTTATATTTCCAAGTGCAAAGGGAGGGTGGGTACAAAACCTTCCCTGTGTCATTTTCCTGTTCCCTGTGTTCATTTCATAAGGACGCTCAAAAGAGCAGTAACACATCCTTTGCTCCGTAACCCTGGCTGAATTTTTAACCTATAACCTAGCACCTGAATTCTGCACAACACTTTCATTATTGCAAGATATTTTCATGTAGGAAACATAATTAAAAAATAATAAAGTCATAGCAATATATTTAACTATTTTTTTTCTACCGTTGGTGCCATCTCAGCTTTCATCCCTAAGAATCTGAATTATCTATCGCAAGCTCAAGAACCTGGTCTTTCTTCTGCCATCTGGTGGACAAATGGAAAAGGAGAGGAATTAAGTACGAAACCGAGAGTGTCTTCATGAATCCACAAATGCAGCCGTCAGCAGATGTTTATGGGGCTGTTATTATCACTCGTCATTTTATTCCAACAGTACTCACTGAAGCCTTCGGTGCCGTGAAGCACTACACTCTTTGTATTAGCAAAACTCAGTCCTGCCCCTGGCAGGGCTGCGTGGTATGACATAATTCAAAGCTCCTCCAGGGCTCAGTTATTTTCCAGCAATCAATTCAACACACAGAACACGGCAGGGACACTTAAAGACTATGACGTTACCAATCATCTCGTGGGAGTAGTCATTGACTTTATAATGATATTCTGACCCTAAGATGCTCTTGCTTTTCTGAGCCTTTCGGACAGGAAAGAAAGCGGAGCCAAGGAGGGTGGGGGAAGGAGAACCTCTCCTGTGCCTTACAAAGCAAGAAATAAAGCTTTGGAAACCCAAACTGTGTCAGAGTGTCCGGAAGAGATCTATATGGGAAACGCTAACATTCTTGTGAGCTGTCTCCATTTTTATCCATTCCCAATACACAGGCTGGGGAGAACAGGCACGTGAGAGTAGAGATGTGCTCGTAATTATGCTAACTGCCACCAATTTGAGGGAAGTGCCAGCCTCCTCCAACGAGCTTGACCAAAATGACACCACTAGCCTCATTTGAATTGGCCCATGTGTAGTCAAATCCCAGTTCCCTTCTTTTTGCCAAAATCCGCAGAGAAGAAGTAGCCATAAATCATGTTGGAGGCGACACGGTAGTTGTTACTAAATGTCCTATTCGTTTCAAGGAAATGTGACTCTTCATGCCAACGGATTCTGGACAGAGGCACCCAAGACAGAGGACCATATGTTTTATTGGTTACTGGCTATTGGTTGGATCTTTTGTTAAGGACACCGAAGTCTTGGGAAGGCCTTTCATGACGTTCCAGAATCATTAGCCTGGTGCAGAGGACACGCAGTGCGGATGTAACCAATGCACCCGACTCAAGCGGGGCCCAAGTCCCAAGGCATGTGGAGCGCAGGGAGCCCCGGCCTTCCTGCCTGTGTCCTCCCATCAGCACCGTCTCGGCCCCAACCTAGGATGGGCCAGAAGTAATCTTCAGGCTTCAAGGGAGGATGGAGGCTCCGTCCCGAACCTCTCTGATGATGACCCGCAATGGGCCTATTTCGAACAGATAGGCAGCTCTGCGATGCTTTTCTAAACAAAACGGACTTTTATGAAGTCTGAGAATAGGCTTTAAAAATACACCCCCTGTGGCGTATGTTGCTGCCTGTCTGGTGCAGCTCAGCCACACGCATCTGTCCGGCTGCACTAATGGGCAGGATCAGTGTCACTCTTATCAATGTCCCCCACCGGGGACCTGGAGCCTACAGCGGAACAGCCAGTGATCGCGGGAAGTCTGGGCAAGCTCCACAGTCAAGCTGTGTCCGTGGAAAACTCAGTTGTCATTGAAATGGTTTCTATGGCGCAAGAGCAGTGCATCTAGGTGAGAGCAACACATCCTGAAACCTTCCTTGTGACAAGAAAAAAAAAGAAGGGGTAAAATGAGCTGAATCCAAAATACATGTGGATTAATACACATAGGAAGATAGACACCCAGAGTAGGATGTCTCTGGAAGAAATCTAAGGAGTTCTGTCTTTTACATTTTAATTAAAAATTGAAAGCCGTATAGAAGGTGCATCTTTCAAGGTCTGGCCAGTAAACTGTTAGCTGAATGTGTGCTACATGGCAGGCTGCGTGCCAGGATCGGGGACAGCCACACAGATGCCGTGGGAAGATCGACCTCTGGGAGCCAAATGTCTCTGCCTTCCCTCCATAATCATGCTAATGATAGAACACTGGAGAACTCAAGATTGGACAATAGAATCAGGAGGAAAAGCCAATGCAGACATTTACTGGGCTAAACTGAGCAAAGGTAGATGTGAAGTTCTGAACTAAGGATCAAAAAAAAAAAGACAAGCAATGCCATTACAGAATGAGGAGACGTGGTTTAGCAACTATTTCATGAAAAGAAAAAAGACTTAATGGTTTGAGTTGACCAAGAGAGGGTGCCCGTATGATGTAGCTCCCCCGAAACGCCAGTGCAATGTTCGGGTGCAGCGTAGCGGTATGCTGATCTAGATCTGATAGGCCACCCGCCCTTCTACCCTGTGATGGTCCTGACTCGGAGGGCTCTATGCTGCTCTGCACACTGCACCTCAGAAGGGCTGCTGACCAATGTTAGCGCATCTGTAAGAAATCCCCTGACGTGGTGACATGCCGGAAACTAGAGGCTCTTCACCAGCAGATGTTTACTGAGGGCTACTTCCTTTCAGTCACTGATGTTGGTGAACAAAAAGATGAACAAGGCACACCAAGTCCCTGTTCACGTGGGTATGACTGTTGGAAGAAAACAGTAGGGAAACGAAAAGTTGATAAGACAACTGTGATGCACTAAGTGCAATGTTGAACACCACACAGAGCGTGTCCCAGGAGGCACCGTGGAGGGGAACTGGAGGCCAGAAGTCTGGACTGGACAGGGGCAGGGGACGCACACACATCCTATTCGAATCGGAGAAGGGGTTTTCTGCAGGAGAACGACTGCATATGTTCCCTAAGGCCTTGATAAATAGAACCACGGCCAGCGAGAGACAGGAGGAGAGGGTTGACCCCACGTAAGGTTAAACTTTCTCTAAGTCTGTTCACTCCAAAGGGAATAGAGGTCAAATTAGAAGACACGTTCTCCACCAGCCCCCCCACCCCCCCCCCCGACCAAAGCAGAAACGTCACGGAGCCCTTGTTGTGCAGGCGCTGGAATCCATGATGGTGCGTCCCACCTTTGTGTCCCCTGGTACTTTGTCGGCACCACTTCTCACTCAGCCCACGTCTCCAGTCTCTGAGGAGCTCCGTTAACTTTCGGGAAACCATCCTCTCTGGCCTCTAACGACTCAGCTGAGGTTCTCATCGGGAAGCTTGCTCCATCAAGAAGCAGTGGGGTGGCGTGAGTCATGGGCAAGCGCATCGCTGTACTATTTTCAGACACAGCTAGATTTGGGTCCGAGGTTCTAGCGATGCGGACAATAGCAATAAAGGTCTCTTTCCCTATCTTTCAGTGCATTTTCCTCTGAGTATTGGCTTCATAACCAGAGGGCTAGCTCTCTGTAGCAGTGGCGGTAGCCTCTGTAAGCCCAAAGCTGCAGCCTTTCATTTTGAAAGGAGAGAAAAACCATCTCAGGTGTAGGAGGCCTGTGTGAAATCGCATAGGAGCAGCCTGATTATGCGCCCACTGGCCTGGTCTCAGCCAGCTAAGAATAGGGTCTTAGAATGGGCTGGGTTTGGTCCTATGTCCACTCCCGCGTGAGGCAGGGCAATTCTCTTTCAAAACGTAGATGCTAGACAGACCCCCCTCCCACACCAAAAAATTGGATGTCTTCTATACACTGTTCGAAAAACTTCCTAATTGCTCATGAATGCCCCAGTTAATGCTTTTCTTTGCTGGAAAAGTCGTCTTCCTAAATGGCAACTATAATTCTCCGCCTTCCCTCTTTAAAGCCTTAAGTAGCTACTATGTGCCTGCAAAATAAACTCAAAACTCATTAGACTCTGGCCCTGTACCTATCTCAGTCTTATTTCTCTCTACGACGCTCTCAGGGCCAAAGCTCCAGCCATGAAGAACTGCTTGAGTTTCTACGAGATTATTTCAAGCCCCAGTCTTTGCCCACAGTGTCCCTTTGACCTCCCTTCTGCAATCCCACTCGTTTCCTAGCCACGGTTAACACATAACCACCTCCTGTCCAAGCCGGTCCTGCTCCCGCACAGGGAAGACTTCTCCACCTGTGCCGTACTCGCAGCTCTGTCCTAGTTTACACATCCGCTTATGGGCCACGTCCCCATCGAATGACCTGTGGACTCCTAGGGGAAAGGGATTGACCCGTCTTCATCCTTGTTTCTGGTAGTTGCCTGGCAGATAACAGGCACCCAAGGACCACGTTTAAGGGAGAACAAAAAAGGGAAGGAAGAAAGGAAGTAAACATGCCCCAGGGTCTCTTTTCTTCCTAGATAATAAACAAATTTTGAAAATTTTATTCTGGATAAAAGGTCCTGACTCTGTTGTCTCCATCAAAGTCAGGAGTAACGGAATTCAGGACTGAGTCACAGTGGCGGGTACATAGATGCAGGGAACATGGGAAGAGGGGTGTCCTTCTTGGTGTGGACCAGCCTAGACCGGCCACTCGTCCCATCCAAGCAAGAGGTGAACCCGGTCACAGACACAAGAAGCATCGTCTTTAGTAAAACACTGGCTGCCCCGTTTCTGACTCACTTCCTCCTGGGCAGTCATGTGGGAAAATGAGTGAACGGAGACTTACAGAGGGGACCCAGTTCTCTGCTGAGAGCTTTTCCAGTCATGGTCAGAGTGTATTCTCATTGCACCTGGACTCCCCGGTGCAGCTGAAGTCCCGAGTGGACGGCCACTGTGGCCGTAAAGATTTGTCTAAGCTTGTGGCCATCTCAAGAGCCTGCCATCCCCCTGGTCAGTGAGCAACAGCGACGAGACACAGCTGGGCGTCACCGTGGCAACAGGCACTGGCTTGGCCTACAGAGCTTGGTAACAACAGGGTTTTATTCTGGGTCGTTAAGGGCAAAAGGCTTCGTTTACATGATTTCCTGTGAAATCCGATTAGTTCAGGTGTTAGCTCCATCGCCCTGTATGCAGCTCCTCCAAAAGGCATCGTACCTGTGGGTCATTCGGTAGAGGAACCGCAAGCTTCAGGTCAGCTGCAAGGTAGTGCCTGCAGAGGCCGAGAGCGCTTCGGGCGGGACGTGGCGTAAAGAGGCACCCGGGTTCTCCCAAGGCAGAGAATTCTTACTCAGAAAGCGGGAGGCCATTCTTTCCGTGGGCTGCTCCCCTGGCTGCGTCATCCTACCGTCACTGAGAAGGATTCTTAGGCTGGTATCAGCAAATCCAGCTCTGCAGTCTTCTCCCTCAAATTTTACTTTGTTATAGTAAGAACACAGCATGAGGTCTACCTTCTTAGAAGGGCTGAGTGTACAGATAGTATTATTGGCCGTATGTATAGTAGATGCCCCCTTAACTAGAACCTAAGCAACTGCTTAATATTTTGCCAGTTGCTTGAGAGTGCTGGTTGCTTAAGTGCCACCGAATGGAGAGTCTACTTACATTTATCCGGCATCTGCCAGTCCCCACAGATGCCGGTTAACCGAGAGGCTACAGTATGAAGTACAGACCTCTAGAGCTTATTCCTCTTAACTGCAACTTGATGCCCGTTGATTAGTTAGTCCCCATTTCCTCCTCCCCACCCCTGGCAACCACTCTTCCACTCTGATTCTATTCATCTGACAGTGTCAGATCCTTATAAGTGGAATCATGCACTCTCTGTTGTCTGGCCTGGCGCTTATCCTCAACCAGCTGCTGACTCTTGGGTGTCTTCTATTCCAGAGTGACCTTTCTGTCCCAGTTGTACCAAATCCAGGAAGTGGTAGCTCCTATTATGAAAGCTCTAGAAGATGCCAAGCCTCTCTCTTGTGTGACTGTGCCCAGGACGAAGAAAATCCGGTGCTCAGCCCTAGCCGGGGTTCTCTGCACCCGGGCCTCTGGCCAGCATTGCAGGCTGCCCTGATCTGCTGAACGGCGGTGGCCTCTGAGCGCTCATAGCACTGAGTCTTAGGTGGGGAGGGGACCCGAGGTCACTCATTCACTCGCAGCCGCATCTGTTGCCTTCAACTAAGGACACCAGGTGTACAGAGGTCGTACCAGCAACGCCACAGAATATATGCCCTCGATTCCAAATAGTCCATTGAGGCTTTTCTGAATGTTCACAGGTTCTTACACGACTGAGAAAACTTGGGGGTCTCACACCCTGGGATGACCACGGAGAACTAGAGAGAAACAGCAAATTAATCCTTCAATTTTCTGCATTCATTTACAGTAATACACTCGGGAATATGTGAAACGCTTCCCTGTTCAGAAATCCACTCGCCCGAATGAAGGGAACAAGGGGAAGTCACCGACGTCGTTGGCATGTTAGACCACTTTCCAAGGCGGGCGGCACCTGACTGCAGCTGACCCAAGTGGAGCCGGGGCTAGCAAGTGGGGGGTCGTCAAGGCATCGCTTGTAACGGTGCTACCGACTTGCCGGAGCATATCTAAATACACGTGTGAAACTCCTCTCAGCGCTCACCGGAACGGTTAGAGTTAGAACAAGGAGATTCTTGTGCCACATTTCAATCTTTTAACTTAGGATGAAGGTGTGGAATGTTCTGTGTTTTCTCCAGCATTAGATTTCTCTCTACATTGGCCCCAGCACTAGAAGGGAAATACCAAAAACGACTCCAAGCGTTTCCTTGGATTGTGGGGATTGTGCACCCTGAGCCCATGAGGAAAAGCATCTGTTAGGAGAGGGTCGCCAGCCTGTCCCTTCAGTCCCCTCGGTGTTTCCTGAACCGCCTTCTCAGAAGTCCATTTTAGGAAGAGCCCCTCCCTTTAGGAAGAGTCCCACGGGGGCCTCCCCGCTGTCCCTTTGGCTTGGAAGTCCCAAGAAACAGAATTGAACAGAAACAGGGAGTGGTCATGGAGTCCCAAATTCCACCCTTCTGTGCTCATTTCCCTAATGTTAAAAGTCACCAACTCAATGCTTGCCCACTCTTCCTTGAACGGACTAAGCAGTTAGAGTTGCCATAACTTTTGGAAAGACATGGGGGTTGGGGATTTGAAATAAACTAAAGATGTCATTTCCTTTTTGTTTTTAGAGGAAGAGGAATACTCTGGGCATCTTCAATCTGTAGTGTTTGAGGTGTGATTTAGCTAATCCCATCATGAGGAAACATCTCTTTTGCTTTGGTAATTAATGGAAAATAATGTGAGGCTGTATAAAGGTTTCCTGCCATCTATTTAAATGACTGCCTTTGAAGTTGCTAATGAAACGAATTTGCTGGAGCAGTGATGCCACTGAGTGTCCCCTTCCTGGAACAGGGCCTAGCTCAACAGGATCAGACAGAAAGACCTACAAGTCATGCGTAGGTATAAAGCATGTGGCGTATTTACGCCGGAGATGAATTTTCCAGACATTTCAATAGCGTAATAGGAAAATACACTTTTGACTGAGACAAGAGTTAGTACACACTCGCAGAAACATTGGCACTTATGATTCCTAGGTTTGACAAGACAAGAACTTCCTCTTCAGGAGTTTGCAATGGGATGAAGGGGAAAAGTGACCATGGGGACAGTCACAGATGGTCTTTGTACCTAGTTAAAGAGAGATCGTTCTTCTTGGTTAGGAAGGGCATGGTTAGGCCTCATACTGGAGGCAAAATTGGAATCTGGGGCAACTCTAATGATGATATGTACTTTATTGTCATGCAAAAATCAAGGCCATCAACAAAGAATGATCAAGACATGTCACCTTGGTTATTTGCTAACATTCCCAAACGCCCACTGGAATAGTGGTGACAACTAGAGTTTAATGACCATATACTCATCCCACCAGTCACTTACACTCATCATTATATTCTTTGGCTATTTCTTTCCCCCTCCCCCTCCCCCTAGGTAAGAGGTAACCAACTTATCACTGAGAAAACTCTGTGAGCTGCTGAGGGGCTTATTGGGAAGATTTCCGTATTGTGGATGAAGTGAATTGTTGGGCAATCCTGAGTCTTACACATTCAAATATCTGAAGTCATACATAGTGACCAGGTGCTATGAAAATTCCCCTGGTTTGCTTTGCAAAAGTAACCCGAGCCTTCCTGAGGAGTGATTTGTGTGGGTGTTGGAGGGACTAAAATGGCATTAGTTTGGGAGGCTCCTGGTTGTTTCCTTCCAGAAATATTATGTGGCCCTACCCATTCACTTCCTGCCGCAGCCCAGTTCAGGATGCTGAACGTGTGACATTTGGCAAAGGTCCGGGAGCTGTTAGACTATAATCCCCATTTTAGTTGGCATTCCTCCACTCTCCTTACAGACCTTCCTTCAGAACTGGACCAGGATACAACTTCCTTCCTGGGCCGAACGATTAATATTACGCTGACCGCAGTACCTTGTCTTCTTTCTCATTCCTCATGCTTCACTCTCACAGCTCAGGGCTGAAATGATAGAAAACTTGAGGAATTTGTAATAATGGGGGCTACCAGCTATCAAAATATTGACTCGTGTCTCAAAGAAATGGAAACAGTGTCACTACGTTGAATCTTTCTATTCTGCTTTCTAAAATGTCCTAGTCTGATGTAAGTGGCATATATTCGGTCAATGTTTCTCAAACTTTAGCCTGCTGCATGTATAAAAATCACGTGACTCAGTAGGTCTGGGTGGGGACCCAAGGATTTGTACTTTGAACAGGTTCCCAGATAAACCTGCTGGTCGGGGACCTTGACTTAAGAGAACCCTGGTTGTAGCGAACTGGGCCAGATACCTGTGAGGCAGGGCGCGGGTGAACAACTCATCCTGCTTTGTCTGGGACTTTCCCAGTTTTTATACAATGGTTCCACATCCCAGGATCCCTTCAGTTTGGGACAAACCAGGACAGTTGGTCGGTCACCCTAGGCCAAAACTATTTCTAGATTGAATAGACATTTCGCAGTTCTTAATATTTCACCCAAAAAAGGCCATTTTCAAGTTTGCTGTATAGTATTATGACTTCAGATGATCCAAGGGACTTTTGAATCTCTAGATTTAAGATACTTTTTTCACCTACTCTCCACATGTCTGGAAATGTGACTGGTTTCACAGTATTCTGTCCTAAGAGGAATGAGCTCTGAGCGATGCCCCAAAGCTCTGCGGGACCTAGTGTTAGCGTTTCGCATATGTTATGTCTCATGCCTGCAAGAGTACAGCCTGTCAGAACCAGAGATCACAGGGGTGGGCTGCAGGGGACACAGTGGGGTAGCCTGCAGCTGGGCTTTCAACCCAGATCTCTCTGGCCCCGAAGCTTGTATTCTTTCCCTCACGATGACCTGAACGGTGATGGCTGTTTCTGCGGTTTAACATTTGCCATCCCTTCAGAGGTACAGATGTTCAAAGCCAGCCTTATTATTCGAGCACTAGAGCTGAGCATGTAGCACATGCCACGTGTAAATACAGGTGTGTCCTCCTGCGGGGGATAGACAGGCTTTCTCCATAATTAGGAGAGGAAAACAGCTAATCATGCTATTCAAAAAAAAAACAACATTGTTGTCAAAAAGCAATTTCCTTGTCATATGAAATTATCTCACAGATACAGGGCATGCTAGATTGTGAAGGAAGACGCTTAAGTTGAATGTGTTCTCTTTATCAATCTCTTCACATTTCAACAATTATTGGTCATTCCTTACTGCAAGAAGACCCAGTCTTTTCTTGCTCCTCCCAGGACATCTTTGATTCGTCGCCTGTCCCTGCTGATCACGGTCAAGTCTCAG
>PVKE010000848.1:52201-120120 GCA_004027555.1 Craseonycteris thonglongyai
AAATTCCCTCCACTGCTTCCTACTAGAAAGCTACCAAGGTTCCATTTTTTTGCCTGTTCAGTTTCAGAAATAGCTACTTACTCATCTCTGGGGAAGCATTACTATTATTATTTTTTATTTATTTATTTATTTATTTATTTATTTATTTATTTATTTATTTATTTATTTATTTTTTTTTTTTTTAAGAAGGAGAAAAGCAACCTAGTCAAAACATGTCTCTTGTCTCCTGGGCTTCTCACCCTTGATAATTCCATTCCATCCAGGAAAATGACTTTGTGGACTCACTACACTCGTCTGAGGAGTTCTCTCCCACTCACCCGCCGCCTTTACCAACACCTCACTCCAAGTATAGTATCAGTTCTTTGCTTCATCTGTTGGTTCTGTGACTCAGAAAGGGCACTCTTCGTATTTTCGTTCCTTTAAATACACTTGGGCTCTGGGGAATGTTGGAAGGACTTGCTCTTACGACTTCCTGGCACACAGTGTTCTCAGCACCCTCCCACCCTGTGTGAATAGTGTGGCCGATGTGCAGCATGGAACCCTTCAGAGTCACCTCTTTCTTCTTCCTTGATTTCCATTAGGCAGAATTACTTCAACTGTTTGCTGGTGTTTCTCACCGCGAGAAAACAATGTTATGAAGGCAAAACCACTCCCTGGTTCCTAGTGCCTGTGCTTGCTCTCCAGGGTCACAGAACACCTGTGACCCCCCACCGCACCCCTCATAGGCCTGCTCACCTGAGGTGGGCCCCAAGACACCTGCTCAGACAAGGAAATCCTCAGAGAACAGAGAACATCCTTGACCCCGAAGCAGAGTCTAGGGGTGCCGCTGAGCACTCATAGCATCGCCTCAAGCCTGCGGCCCTCTCGGCTCTGAGCCTGGGTCTTCGCCTACCCAGCTTCTGGGTCTTGGTCTTGAACATGGTCTGTGTCCCTGGGCTTTGCTTTGTCCATCTTGGCCAGTTGTTCACGATATGGACTGGCTGCCACATGACGAGTCTGTCACCCTACATGTTGGATGAAAGAGGAAGATGAAGCTACGCAGCAGTTGTGCCCAACACTGAGGTGCACGTTGGTCAACTTCCAACCAATGATGAGAAAGTGGCTGGGAAGGGGGATGGGTAGCTGGTAACAAAGTAACAGAGTTCAACAAACGCACAGCAACTGCTATTGTTCCAGGCTCAGAGACATCCACTGCAAGATCCCGTCTGTAGACCATCATTTAAAAGTCAAATGTCTTGAACCAGTGGTAGGGGAAGAGACAATGGTTGTTTTTGTTTTGTTTTGTTCTGTTTTCTCCCACAATCAAATGAGAAGGGTTAGTAACAGAAAACAGAGCAAGCATAAATGCCCAACGTCATAAAAGGGTGTTCCTGAACACATGTCTCAGAAACAAAAAGTGTCCTAACAACATTTAAACCTTCACATTAAGATAATTGTGGAAACTACAAGAAACCAACAAGCAGGTTTTTTTTTTCTTTTTCTTTTTAATGTAAAATGTCTTTTGCTGTTGACTCATAGGATCAAGTTGCCCCTTTCTGGTGAAGACAGGGGATGCTATTTTAAACTCTGAACCAGATCAAAGTTGCTGGTGGTTTCTTCTCTACTGCATAGACCAGTGGAGCCCCTGCCAGGCTGCCGGCCTTCCTCGGGTCACTTCCTGACCACGGAGCAGGAACTGTGGAGGGAGGGACATGGGGCAACATTGACATCTTTGTTTTGAGTTTCTGGTTGGCAACTTATATGTGAATGTTGAGCCAATACCCATCTTGATATTGCCCCAAAGGATTTTCACGGCAGACACAAGTCAGCCAATCAGATTGGCAAAATAGACAACCTCCCCCAGCATGCTTTTCTGAAAAACAGCTCCGCCCAGAAAGCAGGTGATTGCTGCTGAGAAATTATTTATGTCTAACCTGCAATCACAGTGTTTTGATTAAGGTGCCAGTTTGGGGATGCTTGTTTAATCATTAACATGTTACATTTTTCTGGACTGAATAGCTGAAGATGACCCAGACAGAAAGTTAGAGAAGGAGAGTTTGAACCAGAAACACAGACTAGAGAATTAGATTAACTGATTATTTAATTTTTTAAACAATGTTCAGAAAGTTTAGTATTATTTAATCTGGCCTGTGCTGAAGTTGTATTTAACTATCTGGGAAGAAAGGCTGTACTAAGCAACTTAATCATGCAAGGAAAGTATTGAGTGTGTTTCAGCCTACTACAAAGAATAATAATAAGGCATAACTATTTTCTTTGTTGTGCTTTGCTTCTGTTGAATTTGAATGGGTGAGGAGAATATAATGTGTTAATAGTGGAGTTTCTTTATGCATAGTCTTTTATGTAACTTTCATACATGACAGCAAAAAGATGAACTAGTATATTTAAAAAGACAAATAATACACTTTGAAAGACTCAAATAAGTGCCAAAAGTTGGTGTTTCATTTCACTTTTCAGTCTACTGTTTTTGTACTTTAAAATTAATTTTTGTTATAGTCAGCAAATATGGATATAAATATATTACGATTATAGGCTGTTAGATGGAAAAAAGCACCAAATCTGACATGACAAGGACTAACTTCCCGGGAGCATGCTATGTTCTGGAATCGGCATGCTGTATCAAACAACTGGTTTTCTATAGTAAGGACTTCCCCCTTTCTACAGCCCAGTTGATACAAACTTCTTCTTTGGGAGCCCAAAACGCAAACAGCATCGTTTCCCAGCTTCAGCAGAAAGACCCTCCATGTTAGAGACCCACGGTGTGAATCAAGGTCAGGATACATGACCCGGGAACCTGGCACCAGGCAGGAGCCTAGACGCCCAGGACCCAGTGTGTGTGGGAGAAGGAACCCCCCGCTGGCCTCCTCCACTATGACCAGGGAAGGTGGTCTGGCTCCTGACCCGCCAAGCAAACACAAGGAGCAACAGCGGGTAAGCATGGGGCAGCCATATGCGTTATCGTCCAGCTTGGCACGCTTTTTGAGAGCGAATGAAACTGAATCATTATGGCATGACAAAACGTGCCAACCGAGCCTGTGCCAGGCAAAATAGGACTTCTGGTCACCCCGTTAGATAGAGCTCTACAGGTTTGAGGTCGTAAAGACACAGAGTGGAGGGAATCTTCTGCCAACTCTTCCAGATACTGGCGGAGCAGCAATGGGGTGAGGCGGTGGGAGCACTTTCATTACGCAATTTCTAGGAGTCTCTGGAGGTCAACTTATGGTTGTTTATGAGCAGGCTGACCAGGCGTCTGTTTTAAACAGGACAGAAAACAACGGTCCTGTCCCGTTTCAAACAGTATGTCTGGTCGGCCTGGTCTCACTGGACTAAATTCACAGTGTCAGTAGGCTGACCAGATGTACCATTTGAAAGGGGACAGGACTGTTGTTTCCTGTCAGGTTTTGCAAGCCTAATGAGAAGGATACTTGCTTCTGGTACGAGAACGGAAGCAAGAAGACAAGAGGGTCGCCCTGTTTGACCTCAGTGGGGAACACACACATGTGTTAGGTGACTCAAATCCTTCTCTCTGTACTTGCACACGGAGAGCACAAACTCTCTGTGAGAACTGACTTTGGAGTCACAAATCAATTCTCGCAAGTAGGTGACTGTGGACACCACAAATAATGAAGCTGGACTGTGTATGGAAGAGCTCAGCACGCTGTTGCAGGGAACCCTCGATGAATGCTAAGTGTTGTTCTCATGTCTTCTGTTAAGGAAAGCCCTCGCTCCGGAAGACCTAAGACACAGGGAGGCCTCATCCCATAATTGCTGGAGACCCCCGGGCTACCGACTGCTGATGTCAACTGAAGGAGCAAGTGTGCCCTGCAAGGTGAACAGCAGGCTGGTCTAGCCTTGCACCCCACACAAAACAAGTGTGGAGAATTCTCCCCAAGTGCACAAGTAGCCCTCAGGTAATGGACTCCCAGTGAGCCTCCTTCCCGGGTCCTCTAGGGTCACACAGTCCTGAATGCTCAGGCGAGCATCATGGGGCTCTAACTCAGACACCCTGTCCCCCTCCTGGGTCTCACTTCCCAGCATTTGACCCTCACAAGGTGTTTATATGTTACATATACAAATGCACGACACACCAGAACGAATTAATGAGCCGTCATCAGACAAATTCCACACACACTTCAGTGCTTCCCAGTCTGTCACACTAAAGGGACACACAGATTTTTCCATTTCCCTTCTTTCATGTCTCTCTTGTTTCGTTTCGCTTTGTTTCTCGAGTTCTGCCTCTGACTTTCTCTGTGGCCTTGTACGTGTCTCAGATTCTTGGAGCCATTCTTGAAGTGGCTTTAATTCATCCTCTGGCTGCCCTCGGGGTTTCCTCTTTCCTGGTCCTCTCTGAGGCCTCCAGTTCTGGCTCATTCACCGTCTCGGATTCCAAACACTCCCTCCGCCAGCAGGTCCTCTTCCTGCAGGCCTTTCTATAATTGAGCTTGTTGTTCTCCTCCGGCTGTGTGACTTCCGAGAATGGCCTCCTCCCTACGCCCTTTCCTCCCCTGTGGCCCCAGGACAGGGTTGTTCTCTCTGGGGCCGGCCCAGACTGCCGCCTGTCCTCCGCAGGGGGTGGCTTCTCCCTGCCTTCTTCTTCCTGTGTTTTTGGTGGAGTCCTCCTGGCATTCTCGGCTTCCCACTTCCCTTTCCTCCCTTATCTCTGTCTGCAATCCACTGCCCTTGACTCAGGAGATTTGTAGGTTTGGATTTTGCAAAATATCGGATTGTCTTAAAATAGACGGCACTTGAACACTGTGCACCTCCCCGGAGAAACAGCTCCCGATGACCTTGGTTTGGACACACTGTAGGTGGCATCCCACACAGGCCGCCTCATCTTGATCGCCAGCCAAGTGTGTGCCTTTGGTTTGTCTTTCACTAGGAGCCTCGTACAGAGCTGACCACTTCCGGTTCTGGAGTTTGAAATAGTAAGCCTAGACATTGAGTTGCTCTACAGGTCAACAGGTTAACACTATGATCCTTGCTGCTTCCTTCTCCTGTACCCCCACTTACTCAGCCCCCGTTTACACTTCTAGAGTCACCAGGCACTGCTGAAGCACCAAACCAATGACCTTGCCCACTGTCCTTGCACCATTCTCCTGGTCCTCTCAGTAGGTCCAACATGGTTCATTCTTTCCTTCGACAGCCATTGAGCATTCCTCTCTCCCAAGCACTGTTCTAAGCACTCAGGAGAGGTGAGGGAAGATCCCTAACCCCTCGTGAAGGTCCTGTTTTGTTAGACTGTGGGGGCAGACGTGAAGCAACATAAACGACAAGTTATTGTTATGTAAACTAATTAGACATAAATCCTCTGGTATCTGAACCGGTCCTAGAGAGAAAAGAATCAAGGTAAGGGAGTTGGGCAGGTACAGCTTGTGGGAGGTTTCTGTGTTCAAAGAGTGGGCAGGTATAAATCCTGAAGGAGGGGACAGTGAAGCAGAGACCTGAAGGAGGTGACACAGGAAGCCATGTGGACATCTTGGGGTGGGGGGCAAGAGAGTGGCCATGTGAAGGTCCTAAGTTGGGGGTATCTTCCTGTTCAAGGAACTGCAAGGGGCCAGTGCACAGACAGGTGAGAGTTGAGGGGAGGGTGGTAGGAGAGGAAGTCAGAGCTAATGGACCTCAGGCCATCGGGCCTGGGGGCCCTGTGGGCCCGCCTACCCTCACCCCCAGTCACCGGAAGTGCACGCTGCTGGTTCAGTCTTCCGCCTTTTCCTTCTGTCCTCTAGGGGCTCCTTCTGCAGCTGACCCCCTCAGAGTTGGGGTCTCCAGATGCCTTTTTCTCATCTGGCTCCTCTCCCTGCCCAGCTCCCCCTTTGCCATCCTGTCTACATCCTTGGCTTCTACTGTGTGACAAATTCCCAAGACTTCCTCCAAGTACCGTGTGCCACGGTGCCCAGCTTGCTGTCCTACCAACATCTCACGCTCGCTCTGTAATAAACCGCTTCCGCTCCAGCCAGTATTTCCTGTTTCCATGAATGAAAACCATTTCCTTGGCTATTGTATTAAAAAATCTCAGTTCCCATCATCCTCTTTATCTAATCAGTATCTAAGGGCTCTTAAGTCTGTCTCAAAAAAAAAACATGGGATCACCTGTCCAAGAGAACCACAGTTTTGATGAAAGTTTGCCAAGTCACCTGGACTTCTATATGCTCATGCAAGCCCACTAAATGCCCATTGCCAACAATGTTTGCTGGGGAGTCTAACAGATCAGGGTTCAATATTGTTTTATCCTAGAATCATTTGAAAGTTTACAATGAAGGCAACTAGACAAGGTCACCTTGGTTTTATAGAAACTGACAGCCCATCTTCTGGTGCCAGGCCGTTCAGGTCCCGACCGAGCTGGGTCTGCCCTGGCGTTTGTTTATCATCCCAGAGGCTGCCTTGCGGCTCCTCCCTGGCCCTATAATCCAGCAGTTTATCACAGATCCCCTCAGAAAAGAATGTAAGGAATGAGTGAGAACCAGGGCAGTAACCTATCTACCCTCCAACCCACTGAAAGATGGCAGAGCTCACCAGCCTGCGCAGCTCACCATATGTCCACTGGCACCACCAACTTGTCCTTGAGAAGCCGTCCTCTGCCCCCATTGCCACCTGAACCCCGGGTATGAGCCGCATGACTTCTGTCTTCCCAGGCCTGGTTGTTTGCCGTGGTGCTGCCTGTGCAAGAACAGAATGAGGGCCTTCCCTGGGCCCTGCCCTCAGCCTCTCTGCTGACGCACAGGCTGCCTCAGATGAGGACACAGGGGACCCCAGCTGCTCGCTCCTGCCCAGTGGGCGCCATGCCACCCCTCCTGGAGCACCGGGGGCGTCCTCCACTCCGTCTTTGTAACTGTCCACTCTTCCCCCTTGGGGGTGGGGGGCCCTTGCTAGGAAGGGGTCAAGCTCCCTGCAGGAGGCACGTTTTCTGCCCTGTCGACAACGATTCCAAAGCACCCTTGGAACAGGCTGGTGTCCGCAGCAGGTCGTCCTGCGGGGCAGCAAGGTGGACACGGCCAGAGTGGCCCTGAGCCCCACCCGTCTGGCGACGGGCTCACTTGCCAAGACTGGCCACTCAGCTGACGTGCGTGGGCGCTTCTGCAGGTCCTGACACGGCGGGTGAGGAGCTGGGGGCATTTGATGACCATTCAGAGAACTAATGGAGAAAGGAAAGGGGTGAGGGTGAGAAGAGAGACAAGATCCCCAGGCTTCACAGCTCCCTGGCCCGTCCCACCTCAGCCTAACAGTGGGCCCAACGACTGAGGATGTTACTGACGCTGCTCACATGTCAGGGGAAGAGTCCTGTTTACTTGAACGGGGGTCCGTAGGTGGGATTTCGTTAGAGACTCTGCTTCTGAATTCTAGTGCCTCCACCTGGCCGTGTCCGCTTTGCGACCACTGTTTGCACGTGCCTCTCACACCGATGTCTGGGGCTGGAGAAGTACAGTCAAGCTGTTGTGAATTCCTGGCTCAGGGAACTCTCTAGAAGCCTCAGCATCTAAGCGCTGAGCCTCATCACACATCAGGTCCACTGGCCTCTTCAGCGGGTTTCACAGTTGGTGTCTGCTTCCCGTGCCGTGTCACTTGGGGTTCTGAGTAGGTTTTATTGGTCTGCCATTCTCGTGGCCAACTGGCTCTCACATGCTCTCCAGACGCCATTCTGTGCTCTCGTGAAGAGGAGCTGCCCAAGACAGCAGCAGCCGTCGGGCAGTGTGGACGGCTGGCATGCTCTCTCAGCGTAGCGGGGCCTGGCAACTGGCCGTGGGAGGAACATGCCTGAGGCGAAGGAGAAGCTTCCACATGAAGCAGAAACTTGTCTAGATCTGAGGGGTATGTGCCTCCTAGAGGCAAAAGCCTCGCGAACGCACAGCCTCAACACCCTTCATTGGCCTAATATGTAGTGAGAGTGATTGAAATGAGAAGCGCCTGCACCAGCCTGACTAGCCCATCCGCCCTGAACAAACTCAGTGAGAAAAGATTCATGCCCGTGACCGACAAATGCGTGTTTCATTGCAGACTTCAGGGCCCGCCTTCCGGTCGGTTTGGCCAACATATTGAGTGTATTATGCACATGAGCACATTCTGGAATGAGACGCGTAGCACTTCTGTTCACCTTCTCTGCCAAAGAGCATCCTGGGCTGTGAGCTTGTGTCATTCGTCATTGACTAGCTAGCCTTGCAATTGCTCCCATCTTATGAAGAGGAAGGATGGGAGGAGTACACAGGGAGAAGTTTCTGGAAATGGTTTAAGATTTTGACAAAAGTTCCGGAGCCATCCTCTGGCTCTTTGGTGAGCTGGACTGCAGAGTCAAATCCACCCATGTGCTTAGGAGGCTCACAGGTTAAAGAGTGGGTGCACCCAACTCCCACGGAGCAGAGTCTGAGCTCACTGCCCAGATGGTTGCAATAAAATCTTCCTTTTATAGAAGAGAGAAACATTTTAAAACAGCCCCCCTATGTACAGTATTATCACAGACAAGCGTTGAGAATTGAATCTGACTCACCCATTAAATCAAAAGCGATATTTTTAGTCGACAGTGTTAGCTGTTAATTGGCACTGCCCTGAAGTCTGCGCCTCTGGCAGGAGTTCCAGGCACTTGCTGATCCGGAACGGACAGGCTGAGACGGGACTTACTAACGGGGTTTGGTCTGTGGCTGTGACTCGGGGGACAGATGGTCTTGCCCCTTCTCTACCCAACAATCAAAGCCGCGAGCAAACATGGCTCCTGCCCACGTCGTTCTCATCTCCGCTCCTTCAGAAAAGGGCAGTGTTTGATGAAAGAGTGTTCTTATTGGATGTGATTGTATCGGTATAATTTGGAAAAGAGGAGCATTTTTAAAACCAAGACATTTTCCAAAGGGGCTTTTGTTAAAAATATACAACGCTGGATTTCCCCGAGGGGTGTGTTTACATTCACAAGTCACCCGGGCTTTTTGTGGCCCACACTTCTTACCCGTTCCCAGAAATTCGGCAAGAGCTGAGGGGAAGACTCTGGAAAGGTCTGCTTCTGTTTATAGCATCTCATTTGTCCTCGGGTTATGCAGCAAGATCCTAGAAGCTGGGACTCAGGGAATGACCGGGAAGGGGTTGGGATCCAGCAGTGGGTCTTCTAGCCTCTCCCTTCGGTTCAGTTTATTGTCCTGGACTGATCGCCCCGTGTGCACCCACCATGAGTGCCTGTTTATTTGGTGGATGAACATTTCTTTTGTAGGTTCTCATGTTTCTCGATCCCAGCAGACCGAACCTGATGACTGCCAAGAAGTGATGTTCAGCCCGGCCAGGGCAGGAACCACAGTTTGGAAACCAGAGTAATCCAGCTGCAAGGATGAGACAATTGAATGTATCTGAATAAATGGCCACAATAAATGGAAACTGTGGAGGCCAGTTCTCCATTACTTACCAAGTTCAAAATATAGGCAAAAACAATCAACTCCAGTTTTTACCCACATGAAATGTGTTAGACGGTGGCTTTGGGTTTTCCCTTTTCTGTGTTGTTCAAATGTGTTCCACCGAAGGCACAAGCTCACATTCTCTCCGTGATTCATGGCCGTCTAACACTTGAGCTGCCAGGAAGGCAACGTGGCGACGTGTGTCAAATGCATAAAGACATGCCTACCTTTGTGCAAGTGATTCCACTTCTTGAAACGCTTCGTAATTTATCCTCAGGAAATAAGCAAGTCGTGCAGATAGAAATTTAGATAACTGAGCAGTCATCTTGAAGCAGGCCTCATGTCCAACAAGAGATTTCAAAGAAGTCATGGTAAACCCATTTACTAAATGTGATGCAGCCGTTGAAAAGCTAGACCTTTGAAGCCAAATAATGGCAGATACGTCATATCACAAAAAGGAAAGGAATGGCATCGAGACAACCGCAGAGGATGGTGGGGAAGGGGTGAGATTGAAAGATGGGAGGGCTGGGGAGCATTGGGAACGGTGGGGCTTTGGATGTGTGGGCTCACAGGGCCCAGGTGTGGCCCACCGCCTGGAACGTTGTGATGAGCACACACAGCCCCTCCGGGGCCTTGCTCACTTGCCGGTTTGCTTGGTTGGTTGGTGTTGCTAAGCTACTCTGGAGGATTTTAGAGTCCTGAGATGCAGGTGGGTAAAATTATGAACAGGTGGAGGCCACGTACCTTCTGATTAGGCCAGAGAAACTTCTCTCTGTGTAGCAGCTGCCTAGGAGGCACGCCCCCTCGAGCCAGGGGCTGAACCTGGGGGTGAGAACCAAACTGGGGGCTCCCTGGTGGGGAAGCATACTCTAGTTCAGCATATAGTCTGCAGGGGCCAGGGCCAGGATTTGATCCTCGGTCCCTGGGGCTGCAAAGAGAGTGCTTAACCTGTTGAGTCATCCGGGCTTCTCACAGACCTTTTTGTTTTATACTTTGTAGGTGTTTCTCAGGTATCTGTAGTGTCAGATTCTTTACTCTTCATCCCTTCTCTCCATAGAGATTACAAGCAAATTTCCTGGAAATAATTCACATTTTTCTGACCTATAGCTCCTGTGGTTTAATCCAGTGTAATTCCCCCATACTCCAATCCTGTTAGTCACTTATAAGTAAATATAAAACTATCATCCCCAATCCCGTGTCTACAGATAACTAATGAACTCTATACTGAGAGAGAGAGAGAGAGAGAACCAAATCAGGATTCACAAAAAAGAAGGAAGGCCCGGGTAACCCAGTTTACGAAGTCAATCAAAGTACACGTAAGATAATCAGGACAAACAAAAGACAGGGGAGAGCATGGAGACACAGCCCTGGAGAAGACAGAACTCTCATTCAATGTTCTAGATTAGACAGCAGCAACAACAGCAAAGACTTGAAAAGCAGTTGAAAGTGGACTTCTAGAGGAAACTGAAATATAAGTCTAAAGTTTTGAAGCCTAGGACAGATATTTGAAATAGAGGCAAAGAAAATGCAGAATTTTATGTCACAGTGGCAAGAGAAACGCCCCCCTCCGTCTGAGAAGAATGATCAGCTAAACTGAAGATGCAACTTCTGGGCCGTAAGGGTCCTTATTGAACACAGAAGAAGAAAACCAGATTCCTAGACGTTGTAGGCTGACTATATTCCTAGCTTGTGAAAAACAAAGAACGGCCAGCTCTTCTTTATGTGCTGCATTTTCAAATGTGACATTTAAAAGAATAGTACTTAGATGAAAATAGAAGAGGCTTAGAACAAGAATGTACAAGGAGAAGAGGGGACACATTAAAGTCATTTATATGAGTATTTCCTGGAGGTAAATTAAAACGATCTTCAATTTTGAAGATACAGGGACAATATATTTCAAAGGTAGCAAGAATATTTGCTTCTTGTTTTTTGAACAAATTTGGTTTGACTCCAAGAACCAGTTACTCATAATTGTAGGTTTTTCAGAACTCTTTAATTACAAACCAATTACTAATTGCCTCAACCTGGATTTTCTTTCCAGTTCCCTTGGCTGTGGGTGTTTCTTGAAAGGGAAATAGAAAAAAGTTCTGTTCTACCTTGTCAAAGGGTCTGACATTTCTACACCAGCACACAGGAAGCAGAACAGGTTTTTTCCTACTAAAGTTGGCATAAATTGTGCTCAAAAAATAGAACATCCCAGGGGACTGTCAAACCACGAGAAAAGGGGAGGTAGGAATAAAAACCTGTATTATCTGATCTTGGCCGAATTTGGAGAAAGCATTGTGCACATAATGAGACTGCTTCCCTGTGTGCACGTTAGAAAACTTTCTCTACTTGATATCCAGAACAACATGTATTAATACATCTTTGACAAATGAAAGCTGCATCTTCCCACTCCTCAAATATGGAGTGCGGATTACTATAGGAGGCGATGACATAGGAATAAATATGGGTATGACAATCTCCTTTGGAAATTGAAGTCATTTGAATAATCCTGTGGTTTATTCTATAATGTATTTTCCACACGGCGCTTGAAAGCCTCCAGGCACACTTCCGATGAAATCATGCAGCAAAGGTCTTTATACAATTGATAACAGCAATAAAACAAAAATGGGTCCGATCTAACTCAACCAGGTGAAGGTAATTCTTTGCCCTTCTCTGGTATTAGAGCTCGAAGGCACTGACTTCAGGCTAAGAATTAATTAAGTCCCACAATTGGAATGAGAGGCCGAATTCCAGACAAGGACAATGATATCCTGTTCTAAAGCACCGTTTTTATTCACAGGTTGGGTTCCACCTGGGTCAGATGGAGGGAGCTCAGGATGCCCATGAGGATGGTTCACACATCGTTCACTCTGTTAGCCCTGAACGCTTGTCGCACAAGACTACCGGTGTCAGGTGACCTGACGAAACGCCTGCCTCAGGAACATCTGGCTTTCGTTTCGCTCATCTGTCCCTCGTTGCCTGTCCGCTCCTCCTCCCAGATGATGCCCAGGTAACCCTGCGTTTGACGCATGGCAGCATGTAACACAATGGCACCACAATTCATTTCCCCAGCCCAGCTGCCTCTCCTTTCTCCACTCAGTCTTCCATGAAAGTACTGAACAAAAGCTGTCCTGTGTGTTGTAGGAGTGACGTCTCCTAACAACTCCTACCTTTAGTACTGAACTGGATTTGGTTATGTTCTATTTCTGGAAACTGTATTTCTTAAAAGATGTGATTCCCCTCTCATTGGAACTTGCAGTCTGCGGGGCATATGTCTTCCGGGAGCTGGACGGGGGAACCCCAAAGCGGGAAATGGCCAACTAGCCATCAGATGGTAGCGCCGGCGCTTTGAGCCGCCACTGTTCTCGCTTACGTTTGAACAGGAACCTTTCTCCGGCATTTAGTCCATTTGGGCAAGTCTGTGATCTTTCTTCCACCCCCTTTCATGTCTCATTTCCTGTCTGTCAAGGTAACTCTGACCCCCATGTCATCAATCCGTTAGACTTCACTAACGTCCTCCCCACGTGCAGAAACTGCTCCTCACAATCCTGGCCAAATTGAAGATGCTTCTCGCCCACCTGGGACAGATGCAAAGTCTAGCCTAACTGGGGAGACACGACCCAGTGCAAATCCGAAACAGAGCACACACGCAGGACGTATTACGGCTTCCTTCACACGAGCTCCGGCAGAGCCCGGCAAAGTGGAGAGATGTAGAGGAAGATTTTCTGACAAGGCTTCCAGGAGACAAGAAGTTTTAGGACATGTTTTCAAGGTTAAAATCGAAAAGAATGAAAGCCAAGTCCCAAGTTCAGTGAGATAAGGGTGCGCTAGGAGCAGAGAAATCTCAGAGTGGCAAAGGCACAAAGATGCCGTGGGCATGAGAGACAGGCTCTCTCCACAGTCTCTCCAGAGAGTCGGTCGACAAGCAAATGCATCCTCGAAATTCTAATTGCTTTTCTGTCCTGTGACATTTAGTGAAGCATAGTATAGTCTCAAAGACACCTCTTCTGATGCACACGACTACAACGAGCTATCTGTTGCTAGCCTCTAGAGAGCAATGAGTCACTGTCACATCACTCATCTATTTCTTACCTGAACCACAGAAGTGAGTGTGGTTAGACATTCAGAGACACTGCATGCCACTACAAAACTCGAACTTGCGTCTCTCAGAATGAAACCTCCCTCCGGCCCTCGCATTGCTAGCCCGGATGCCCCCGCCCAGCCCCACGGCTCAGGGTAAAGCCTTTGCGGTCACATGCACAGTGACAACCCTTCTATACTGTCCGCTGTTTAAAGAAGTCTCTTCCATAAGCCACGTGGCCAAACCCGGGGGTAGATGGGGGGAGGGGAGAACTGGGGAGTTCTTCTCCTTGGGGGGCTGCCCACCTTCCCCCCAACTCTGCTGTTACGGATTTCTGAGCCAATGAAGCGGAGCGCCCTGGATCTGCAGGCACCTCCGTTCTCGGGGTTCTGGTCCAAGGAGCCTACCTCTAACCCTCCACGTGATCAGAGGCCCAAGGAGCTCGGGGCTGTGCACGAGGGCTTGGCCGCAGATGCACCTGCTGGCTTCCCAACCATCAGAGCACGTTCCCCCGGCTCCTCCTCGCCCACGAGCCTCTAGAGGCACCACGAACACGTTCATTCGTTTCTCATTCACTTTCTCATTGACTCTGCAGACACTATGTAGTCCTTATGCTACGCAGGTCAGCGTGCTAGGTTTTTTGGTGGGTGGAGTGTGGGGGCAGGGTCTCAGGAGTGAGGGCTGGGAGGGCACATGCATGGACAGATAACCCCAACTCCTCGCTCTGGGAGTGCGCAGGTACAAGCAGGTGTAGTGAATGGGAAGACCGAGTGTTCCTGGGGCCAAAACCAAAGGAGGGAGGGACCGGTGTGAGAGAGGAGCTTAGAGAAGTCAGCAATAAGCCACATGTGAGCTCACATCCCAAACAGGTGCCTTCCTCTCCCCTGGACCGTCTCGGAGCAGCTGCGGTAGGCCAAGTCCTCCGTGCGTGCCCACTGCCCCCGACCACGCCTCTGCGGGTACTTTGCCTGCTAGACGTTAGCTGAGACGGCTGAGGAAATGGAGCGAGGAGGTGAGAACGCGGCAGATGTGGAATAAGCAAAAAAGGGGAAATCGGAAAGCAGAGAAGCAATTTGTTCTTGCCTTAAAAAAGGAAAAAGAGAGACGATGTACTATTCTCTCCATTTTCTAATAAAAGGAAATCAAACCTGAGTGGATAACTGAGGTGCCTTCTAAGGATGGTGCCAAACAAGAGGAAACCCCAAGATCGCCTCCTTCGAGGCTTTAATTTGCATGAATTCCTTACTATCACCTTGAGAAAGCTTTGTTTGTTTTTCCCTCTCTAAGTCCTCAGAGTAAGATAAGTTTTAGTTCTGATTTTTGCATAGCAACTGGTCCTAACTGAGCAGGGCCACTGGACACCAGAAAGCATGAGAAACTTCAAGGGTTCTCTTAAAAGCAGAGGCACGATACTTACCTGTATGAGAAAGAAAAGCCACCCAAACCCTCCCTTGTCTGGGCACACACACACGCACGCACGCACAGATGCCCAATACTGGCAATGCTAGTACACCTGCCGAGGAGACAGACATGAAGAAATCACATAGAATTCATCTTCAGGAGCAAACAGACGGTTATAGAATATGCTTTGCGAGTTAGAAGAATTCTTAGAAAGAGAGTAATAATAGTAATAATTGGTTGACAATGTAAATAGATGGTTGCCGCTGATGGTGTTCTGTTCTTCCTTAGCACCGAGGGTAATGAAGACGACACCAGGAAAACGGCCTTGACTGTCCACAGACATGAGCCTTAACCAGTCCGAGAGCATCTTCTCTGGCAAATCCAGGCACCGGTCCCCCTCCGTGGTCCCTGGCTCCTTCCCCGCTGGGCGTGGCTCGGCTTTCTGCTGAGTCAGCCCCGAACACCTTCCAGCTGAAGGCCTATCTGCAGCCAGCTGACAGGCAGGGTTCAGGGACCTCAGGGTTCATTGCCATCCATCAGCCTGACAGGCTTCTCAGAGCTGACTCCGGCACTTCCCCAGGGCCCAGCCCACCAGGAGGGCTAACATCAGAGGGAGAAGGAAGGCATCTCACCGGCCATCCCTAGCAGAGTGAAGCAGGGGGTGGGCCGGAGGGCGCTCATGTGCCGCCTGCTCAGGAGGTCGGCTTAGGAAAAATTCATTGTACACCGTCCTCTTCGCTTTTCCTCATTTCAGCAGAAAGCGGACAGGGTGAGAGCAGCCTCCTCAGTAAAGGCACGCGTGACACTCAGCCCACTCCTCCTCTTTTGATCAACGGCATTGAAATAAAGCCTATTCTTTGGGTTCAGGCATGCAGCGCAAGGCAAATGAATGACAGGGAAAGAAGGGGACAGGAGACATGTTTAAGGATAGAATACTTTCTTCTAGTTGAACCTCAGTAAATAGAAGGCGACAGTGCAAGTGTGGGTTAGCCTGCATGTCCCGCCTGCTAGACACCATAGAACTGGGTCCCCCGCATCCCCTGACCCCAGGTCAGGTTTTCATATGCATGCACACGCACACACACACACAACATGCAGCCGTGCTGGTTGGAAGCTGGAGGAGTAATGTTAAGCTGCAATTTAAATCTCAGTGGTTTGCTGAAAGGATTGATAGATGGTCAACTAATTTTGGTGGAGGAGGACTTCCAAGTTATTTTTACCCCAGATCCATGCAAGAAAGAAAACAAACGAGTCCCCAGGGTTGACTGCCAGAAGGAGAACATTTGTCATTTATTATCGAGACCGTTGCACGAGAACGCCGTGTGCCCGACCCGGTTGTTCACGGAGGGCCGCCAAGCCCCCGGCTTGGCCCCTGGGCGCCCTGGTACTGGAAGTGCAGAGATTCATTGCGCTTTTCTTCAGGACGGTGAACGCGTCCACTACTACTGCCCTGATGAGAACTGATGTTGAGCGCACCTTGGCCCTTAGGCATGTCTGCCTGTTTGGTTCTCCTGAACCCACTGGGCCTGTGTTCCTGTAGGGGGTGGTCAGCCACAGCTACACACTACGTCATGTTGTGTGATTCCTCGTCTTTGGCACAATCATCACCAGCTTCTTTCCACCAGGACTAAGGGAGAGTCCTGCAGAAGGGTTTTTAATCAAATTTCTGATTCTTTTAAACCCATGGGAGATAAAAAAAAAAACAACAAGGTCAAAAAATGCCTTGCTGGACTGATCACCTTTTCAAGTTCGAGTTGCTGGTCATATTTTGGCAGATAACTTTTTCGTCCCTGACAGAAGATCAGAAATAACTACAGGTGGGGAGTGTCTCTTGATCTGGAATCAACATTCCCTGCTCCGGGAGGAGACAGAAACTACCCTGAAGTTTTTATGAGTTGAGCTGTTAGCCCTGAATTATAGTCAGACCATCGACAGGTGACATTTAAATGCACTTGACATTATCTTTGATACTCTTTGAACACAACGTCTGTATTTCTCTTAGAACCTTTTCAAACTGAGTTTGAAAGTCACCATGAGAGGGGTTTCTTGCCACACAGTTCCCTCCTCCTGGGACTTCTAACCAGTCTCACTTTCAAGCACAGAGTCCCAGCTTGTTTTTCTATGTGTATATTCTTATCATCTGAACTTGGGATCCTTCCAAATAATGCCCAAGCAGGATGCAGCTTTTCAAAGCCTTTAATCCAAAACAGCAGTGATTCTCATATTGGAAGGTCCCTGGCCAAGAACTATCAAGAAAACAGAATTTAAAACTCATAGTTAGGACTTAAATGATATGCTTTTCTGTAACCATTGTTTTGCAGGACTGCTCTTTAGTCAATCCTGAGCTTCTTGGGCACGGACTCTTCATGTCACTCATCGTGTGAGCTCAGCCCTCCCCCACAGCCAGGCAGGGAGCACAAGTTCAAGAACTGGACGAGGGTGCTGAAGCACTAGGTCATGAGGAGTAGTCTTTTCTGAATGGTGCTGGATGGAAGCTCAGAAAAAGCTGAAGATCTCAAGAGCATACACTACCGCTGATTTCTGAAAGTCACTGGTTAAAAGATTTTAAAACCATGTGTGTGTTGTGATGGACCTAGAATTAGGTGACCAGACGTCCCGCTTTGGGCAGGACAGTCCCGATTTTTAACAATTGGTCCCGCGTCCCGCGGCGTTTTAAAAAAGTCCCGATGTTTGGAAAGAATGCACGACAAGCTAGGGAACGGCGGGAGATAGACCCAATTTTTAATCAAGAACCCCTTTCCCCCTGGTCAATGGTGTCCCGCTTTACCAATGTTAAAATCTGGTCACCTTAACCTAGAATGTCCTAGAATATATGAGGATTTGGGGCCCTAGTGAGGGTTGGTGGTGGGGGGTGGTGCGCTTTTGCACAAAGAACCTTCTCATTCTTTGTTAACTATAAACTCTACAGCTGTCCTGGAAGTAACCCTTCTTTAGTAAAACGCCTGCCGTACAGGGTATACGTGGTGGCATTTATAGGTCAGCCCATGTCCTGTGGGTAAGGACAGCAGGGAAAGGGACACTGAGCCAAAGGGACCCATTAGGCCTTAGGAATTCCAAGCCCTGAGAGTTGACGATCAACATGGCTCCTCGGTAGCAGAAGGTGTGGGAATTGGACACATGGACAAAATTGGTGTGGGTATTCGAGCAGTATCCATTTGATCTTTCTTTTCTGTTGATGGTGTTCTGTTTATCAGTATTTTTCATTGAACTACAATTGACATAGAATGTTATATTAATTTCAGATACGTGACATAATGATGCGACCTTTATATCCATTGCGAGACGATAACCACCGTAGGTCGAGTTGTTCCCTTTTACCTTTCTTGGTGACAGTGTACAATGTGTGTTTTTTGCTTGCTTGATTGAGTGCCACATCCAGCTGACAATGGCCCATTGTTGAAGTGGCTTCTCTCCTTCCTGTTCCGAAATTCTAAATACCTTGGCACGGTGGGCACATTCCGTACTGGTGTTACCCATAGACCTTCCCACTGAGGAGTCTTGTTTCTTAACAAATACCTGAGATGGCAAATTAGCTTGGAATGATTCCTCTTATCTATTTTTTATGTAAGGTTGAATTTTGCTTAAGTACAAATAGAGAATAGATGAGAAAAGATAGTTAGAAAACACTGATTTTTAAAATTCTCACATGAAGTCAGATTATCAATGTAGAGAAAACTGGACTTCTAGGCAGAATGTGAGCAAGTTACTGGGTCAAAGCGTAAGACTGGACTCCATGATTAGAATGTCACGTTAGGATTAACACGGAAACACAAAATTTCCTACCAGCCTTCAATACTTTTAAATATATCGTTGATTGAAGTTTAACATCTTTAAAGAAGAGTGTATGAAGTATGATTCTCTTGCTTAGAGAATTAGCACCAAAAGAACCCAACCATCGCAGCACCACATGGGTGAAGAAATCCAGTGTCACCAGCGTCCCAGCCCTGCTCCTGGCAACCCAAGCACTACTGCCTTGGTCCCCCCAGCCCCCAAACACAGCTACCTTCCTTACTTCTAGCATCACTAATGAATTTGCTTCTGAACATTATGAAATTGAAATTATACCACATGTATTTTTTTATGCCCGTGAGCCATATGTTGGTCTACAATTTGGTGCCAATCAAAGTTCAGATTTATTTACAAACATGGATGACCAAAGTATGGGGCCTTCGTGCCCCTACTTTTGTGTCATTTGGGAAGGAAAAGGTGACTATGTATTTTGAGTGGAAAGACACTTATTGTTGAAAATTAGAAAGAATTGGGAGAGCTGAGGGAACAAGGCCCCACTCCAGGAGACTGAGAAATACAACCATCACAGAGCAGCCAATAGGCTCGGATGCCTAAAGAGATGCCGATCACCAAGAGAAGCCATCGATGGTGACCACAGCTTCCCACCCAGGGCTTGCACAGGAGAAATTACCTTTCTCCTCTTCTGCCTTCCAGATCTCATCCAAGTTCCTTCCATTGGTAGATTGAACCCAAAGTTCTCCTGGAAAGAGATTCAGGAAAATGTCATTCCGGAGTTCTCTCCTGTGAGAGAATACAGGCAGGGGCGAGTATGACGCTAAGCTCAGAAAGGATCATGTGGCAGAAGTTTAGACACTTTTAAACCAGCGATGGGAGAGACCGGCCTGGTTGCATCGCTGACCCGCTCATCTCTCCTTGGTCTTCAGATCCATTTCTAACACAAAGCCTTAAGGACCCTGGTCAAGGCTGCTTCTATTTTACTTCTCTCAAGACCAATGAGTCAGAAGGCCCTCTTCCTTTATTTCGCAGATTGCACAAGGCAGCTTTTGAGAAAAGGCAAGCTTGTGTAAAATCATGGGAGGGTCCCCTAAATTAGATCACTCTGAAACTCATCACACTAAATGTGCCCACTTCCCACTGACTATGTCTGTCAGATGGTGAGGCCACCTCTGGGGAAGACACAGTTGAAAATAATTACAGTAGACTCTCTGGTAACCAGAACTCAAGCAACAGGCACTCTTAAGCAAATGGCAACACGTTTTTGCCAGCTGCTTGAGTTCTGGTTAACGGAGAGTCTACTTACCTTTATCCAGCATCTACCCATCCCCATGGGTGCCGGTTAACTGAGAGTCTACTGTACTATTCATCACCCTCGACTAACAGAAACCGTGTTCTCCTCTCACCTAGGTTTCCATCCTTCATGGCTTCCAGTCCACACTGCGGTATTCCCAGGAAGCGGAGACTACTGTTGGTTTGCTTTTTTACTCATCTAAGTGACCTGACAATCTAATCTCCAGTGGGTTCCAGTAACCAGGTGACAGAAGACATGGTCCAGGTGCCAAGTCCCCCATGCATGTTTTCCGTGCTATTCTGGTTCACAGTGAGAACACCAAAGGCAGAGCTGCAGAAATTAGATTTGGATCTTCATTACTATAAGCAGACAACTGGACCCAACTTCTTCTCATCACTGATCAGAAATTCTAGGCTAAGTACTCCTAAAAGGATGAGAACAAGAACTCTCATCTAAGCATAAGATCAAAGTCAGTTCCCTATTTTTCTTATGGGGAAAAAAGAAAACGGAAAGAGATAGCTTTTTCTTTTTTTTTCTGGTGACAGTTGGTTTTAAGCCAGATGCCTTCCCTGTTTGTAATTTCGTCTCACTTGTGTATTCAGAAGCATGGCCAAGTCGGATGGGTTTCTTGGGCAAGGACTACGAGACAAGGTTCAACACAGATGTTCTGGTGCCTGCAGTCCTCAAGCATCCACAGGACCCGAGCTGTTAAAATAAACTCAGGGAGGGCTGTCTGGATCCACTTTTCTAGAGACAAAGTGGAGCATAAATAAGCAGAGAATCAGCAACTATGGGACCAAGGTCAGAGGCAACCTGGGGACATGGATTTACAGAGAGAGATACTGTTGGTAGTTCATTCGCTACAAGACAGCACAGACTCAGAAAGGCTGGCCTTCCAGCATTGGGGCCTCAGGAAAAGTGGTCTAGCTTGGCACTGACCTTGTCAGCACTGTGGATAATAAATGCGTCATTTACTGGAAATTTGGCTATCAGGTTGTAAAAGATTAAAGGACACTCAAAGGCAAGGTCAAACCCCAGTGCTTATAACTCCCTTGTGTTATGTTAGCTGAACGCGTAGTGCTAGCTCTCCAGGCGGGCGGCTCCTCAGGCTCTAGGGATGTACAAAGTACTTCCGCAGTCATGGCCCCCCTGGCATGGCGTGGGTGCCCCAGTGACACAGGTGAGTTGAGCTGGACATTTAGTTTCATTGGCCGCTTGAGCACCCTCCTCTCCCCTTTGTGCAGCACTTATGTGTGTGTGGCCTCACAGACGGTGTTGCCATTTGTCTGTTCCAGGCACAGGACACCTCGAGACAGGCCCACCGACTGGAACTATCTCACTCCAGCACCTGAGGTGACAGTGCCCCAGGCTGTCTGGGCTTCAGCTGCTTTGTACACACACTCTAGATACGTTGTTGGAGTTGTGGTAGTCCATCCTAACGCACAGGAAATACGGGACCTGAGGTGGTGTGGCTGTAGGACCATCACACTTGGTGGTGGGATTGTGAAGTAGCGGGACTTTGCTGCATTGCACCGTAAAACTGAAAAGTACATACCACCGTATACATAAAATTTTATAGCTAATAAACAATCTGTCCCAACGAGTCACATACATGTGAAAAGATATACAAAGATGTTCATCCTAACATGGGACTGGATTAAAAATTATGATAGACTCATGCAAGAGAATCCACGCATCTACTAAAACGAATTATGGAGATTTATATTTGTTGACTTGAGTAGAAGCTCCATGACATATTTGTTAAAGAAAAGAAATTTTGAACCGGCATCACTGATATAATCCCATTTATGTGAAAGTCAAGGAAAATCCCAGATCCTGCTACAAGCCAGTCTCAGCAGTATCGCACTCACAGAAACGGCCCGGCTACTGATAGGCATTACTACTTAATTTCAGCTTTTGCTCTCAACTTTCAGATGACATCAGAGAATGTGTAATTCCTAACCCAAAGACTCACATCTGAAAATGCCCTATATAGCCCATCGTCTTCATCTTGTTCTCTAATCTCACACCGTAACAGCGCCTGAGGACTCTCTCTCCCCACAGCCTTTTCTAGTCTCAACCATAAACTTCACTAACCACTTCTCTTTTTGTGCCTCTTCACTCCTCCTCTGGTTCTCTCTCCAGTGATTTTAATAACTTGAACAATAAGGTGAGGAGAGAAGAAGATGCTAAGGGGACGCAATTTCCTTCCCAGGAAGTAGGATAAAAGCAGATTGACTATGTACATACTACGATGTCTTAACCTTGTAACAGATGCAAAATTATTATACTGATATCTAATATATATGCACATGGAAGTCTTCAAGGATATTCACAAAATTCTTAATAATGATTTCATCTGGGATTTCCCTGTGAATTTTGTTTTTAACTTTATATCTCTCCATCTCTTTGAATTAGTCATGATAAACATGTTTTGTTTATCATCAGAAATGAGAAATAAACTCAAATCCACATGTGAAAAAGAAATTGTCATGATGCTCACAAGGAATAATAGATGTGAAAAATAAAAACACATTGAAGCATACAATATATGCATTTTAAAGAAATACACTTAGACCATCACTTCCCGTTTTCAACATTACTAAGCTCCGTTATTTTGGAATTGCTTTAATGACTCCTACATGTCAGAGTTGGTCAGATTCTTAGCAACAACTGAGCACCCGTCTCTATTGCTACCTTTATTTTTCTACCAACCAACCCTCTTAATTTGTGAGTCTACCGCGCCATGACTTGTATGGGATCTACTAATTTACAAAACATGTGAAAGAGTTCAAACTAATTGTAATCCTTGCCATCCGTTTGCTCTGGCAGCCATCATGTTTCTGAAACTTGGTGGACAGGGAGTTTAAATCCATTTCCATCTCTCCACACCTCCACAACCTGTACCTCCATCTAAACAGACAGCATTTATTTATTTTTACGGTTTGTGAGCCAGACGAACTTCCCTGAAAACCGAGGTGGCCTGCCTGCGCAGTTCCCAGCATCCTGAGTCATGAGCCTCCTCTTAGCTGGGGGAATTCTGAGGAGAAGTTTGCAACACAGGGCTGGGGGGCATGTCCCACGGCCGCTCTAACCAGTGCCAGACGACAGGCACGCCTGATTCCCGGGAAGGGAGCCTGTTAGTCACAGCTCTCCATCCGGGATGGTCAAACAGCACCCCGGCTTGTGGCTGGGGGTTCTCTCCTGGGGATTCCGGAATGCAGAAATCATCACCTGACAATTACAGTCACCTCTCCAAGTTCCCTCGGCATTATAATGAAATAACCGAGTCAGCTCTAGTCCTAGACAACGCAAAGCATATCCCCTTGTGAGGAGAAACGAAGTAACTGCTGGTTGAAATCCTGACGAACCCTGAAAAACTGGAAAAAGGGATTGGAAACCGGCTTTGATGGGCTGGCTCCAAAACAGAACAGTCAGAGGTGAAGAGGTGCTAAAGGAAGTGGGAAATGGCTGACGTCTTGACCCTACAGATCCAGGTGTTAGGAAGAGACTATGCCCTTCCGAGATAGTGGGCATAGCTACTGAGCAACATTTTAATGACTAGCGGGTGCATCTGTTGGCATTCTTTTCATTCCTTCCGTCTTTCGGTCACTGGAGTGGCCCTCAGTGATGTAACGGTGGCTGATCCCATTGAGCTAGAACGGTGCTGTGACCTGACTCTTAATTCTTGTGTTGTTGTTGTTTTTGCTTTCCGTTATTGTTTTTTAGAGTGACTTTGGAGATGTTGCTTCACCTTCTGGTAGGAAATAAATCAACTTGGCCAGAAGCCTGACTTCTCTAGTCCTGAAGGGCGCGCGGGGCCGGGTCACTTCCGCAGAGAAGCCTCCTCCCACCTCCCGAGCAGCTGAGTCTCTGTTTCTGGAATCTCACCGGCAGCCCTCCATCATTGCCTTCTCACAGGTGTGGCTTTGTGTTTCCTGCCTTTGTTTAATCCCTCAGTTCTCCTGCAGTCTTTCAGCAACAGGAAGGCAAAGACCATGACTCTCTTGGCTCAGCACTGTGTTCCTAGTGCCTTGCACAGTTCCTGACCCACTTTAGCACTCAACAAATACAGTACTTGTCAAAAAGATGAACGAATGAATGGAGTAGTTGGGAGGATCTATTTAGGGTGGTACCAATCAAGGTCATTGGGCAGAGAGGATAACAAAATGTCCAAAATAAAGTTACTACAAAGGTTAAAAGAGGGAGGATCAGTAGAGTGTTCCTGAATTTGAATTAGAAACAAGAGAAGGAGACGGTTATATTTTATGATGTGACAGACACTAGAACTGGTCATGATCTAGCCTTCCTGGGAAGGCCTGTCCTGGGAACTGCTGGATATATAATCAAAGAAGCAATTTTTACAAATGACACCAACTCATCCCATGTGCACTCTACAGTAAAACAGAGTATTTTTGGAGGTTTCCAACAAGCAGAAATTGGGAGCCCTAGGAAACAACGTCTAGACCTGACTACTCATGCAGAAAACTGCTCTGTCCCGCTGTATGTGCTGCGCGTCCGTTCTTGCTGGCCCTGAAGGGGTCCGTTCCATCCTGAAGGCTTCTTTTCCCGTATCGTCACCTACACTGCGGACTTCTTCACTAAAACCACCGTCCTGGCTTTGGTGAATGAGCCAGAAACGCCTTAGAAAGAGAAGGAAAACAAATGGAGATTGCATGTTCTAAGCTGGGCTCAGCTCTCAGAGAGCTCACCCCTTCCGAGGCATTAACATGCATTTACACATCAAATTTACAGCAGAAACGTGGGGACTGAAGTCTGCAAGTTGAGTCAGAGGGTATTTTTAAGAGGCACTGGGCACACGTCAGCTGTGCCATGCTCTATAGAAGGTGTAACTGCGAGGTCCGGTTTTGGCTGCCCAACTAAGGATATCACACAGGTTTCCAGAGGAGGGGATTTTCAAGAACTAGTCCATCTTAGCTCAAAGTGCTTTTCGTAGGATTATTTGGCTTTGGGCTCCACTGTTTATCAGAAACCTAGAGAACAAAATCAAAACAACCAATTAAAAAAATCATGTTCACCTCCTTGGGAGTTTAAAGTATATTTTTCCAAGCAGAACTTCAACCTACAATATTCTCATTCATCAGATCCAGATTTGCAAACCAGAGTGAGATTCTAATTTTCCACTCAAAATAAACCATGACAATGAGAGGTCCCTTGGAGAATTAAATCATGCCATTGATGATCAAAATAAGAAAGGCTGGGGAAATCGTGGAGACAACATTTCACCCAACCCTGTGAGAATCAATGAAAACAGGTTTTTGTTTATTTGTGACAATTAGGAATATTGATGTGCTATCCCTGAAAATCAGCAGCCCATTCGTTGTATTTTTTCCTATGGAAAACTGCAGACGTGGGGAATGGTTAAAGCTAATTTCTAGCACGACAAAGAACACTGTGTTCAAGATGAAGAGTAATGTCTCAAAAGCCAAAGGTGAAGCAGGAAGGATGTGGCACAAGAAGGGACCCAACCAACAGCCAATGACCAAAGGCCTGATGACCCTCAATGTGTTTCCAGCCAGGGGCACGCAGCAGGGGCAGCCACTCGTACAGTCTCACGGAGCCCTGTCCTGGGGTTGAATGCCCTCTGGTGGTTTCCTTGAGCTTCCTCCTTGTACGCTTGCACGCATGCTTTTCAAATGACGTCTATTGAAACAATGGAGCGTCTGCCCACAGGAGGGCCCAGGAAGAGCACTTATAGACGCCCACTCTTCCACTTCCTGGTGCCTCAGGCTGTGCCCAGCCTCCCCTCCCAGCCCCGTGACAGAAACTGCTGCTGCCCTTTGACCCCTGCTGAGCCTGGGCTGCAGAAACGTGGGAGCAGAGTGGGGGGGCTGCCTCACAGTGACTTGGGACAGGGCATGCACTCTAGGGCGGAGCCCCACCTGGGCTCATAGGACCACAGTGCATCGGGCAGGGGTTGGCCTCTTAGCCCCTTGGTCTGGGTGCTGAGTGCCTCCCAGTGCAGAAGTAGCACTTCCTTAAGGGGGTGGGGGTGTCGCCCATCAGTGAGGGTTGGGACAGTAAAGCCATCCTGTGGGAGGAAGAGACCCTTCTAGCCAGCTCCACGTGCCAATCCAGTGGCTGAGCACTGACTTCTCGACGCCTCTGCTTGGCCTTCACTTCACTGAATGATCTCTACGTTTATATTCCCCCCAAGAACTCAGGTTTTCAGTTATCAAAGCAGCTGCCTGTTAGCGGCAGTTCTAGGCCCAGGTTCTCATCCGGTTCCAGACCCAGAATCGGCCCCCGCTCCAGAGGAAAGGCGGACGTGGAAATCAGCTCAGTCCTGTTGTCTTTTTCTCTCAGGGACCTTAGCCTCTGGCTGCAATGGCAGCACATAAAAAGAAAAGATTTTTCAAATGGCTTTTACTTTCCAATGGGAGCGTGGGTATTCTGCCAGCTGTTTCCTTATCGCTGGAAACTGATGACAATCGTTTGGAGTCATAAGCTAGAAAACCTTTGCTACAAACAGAAATGACAAAGGGGCATCAAGCATCCAGAATCTTGTCCTTCTGAGTGCAGAGACTCCAAATTCGAGTTTGTATTACATAGTATTTTGCATTAATTCTTTAAATGAGACTATGTCTTTGAGATTTTTTTTTTTTTAACAGACATTTTCCATGATTGATATCACTTCATTGTTACATTTTCCAGGCTAAAAATCTTGTGGGTGGATTGTCTCACTATGCCTGGATTGTCTGTGTATCCGGTGAAACAACTGAGTGCTTTCTGGAGAAATGCTGGCCCTGCCTGAGGGTACAGTCTCCACTAACCCCTGTGGTCACCTGGGTGTCACATGCCCTGGTTGGACTCCCTATTGTTCATAAAGTCTCCTAGGAAGATGCCAACCTGCCCTTCTGTCAGTTTCTTCTCAAAATATGGCTAGGGAACGTTATCGGCATCCTGAAGACAGGGTTCGACATAGACAACACGGTCAAGTTCTTGGTGGAGTATTTCTTGTTTTTAAATAAAAACAAAGCTTACTTTTAAGAAATAGTGTTCAAGGAAGACTACCATAAAACCATTCAGTCCACTCCTTCCTCTTGAATCTAAAAGAGGTCAAGAGAAAGAAGGATGGCCTTAGGTCTCATTGTTTTGGCCCCTCCTGTATGAACGAGGCTTTGGCACTGGGCCCGTGACTTGCGTATGGGGAAGTCACAAGAGGAAGTCGTCCTAAACTTGCCTTTTTATTTATTGCAGAAATATTGTTGAGGAGGTGGACCCCCATGAGAAACCACAGGAGATGTTTCTCTCAGCTCTGGACATCAGGAAGAGCTGTACATCCCTGGAAAAAGGTGTGTTTTCATTCTTAGACTCTCCGCCATGTCACCGGTGGCATTTCATTTCAATTTGCAGCTAGAAAGCTCGGAGCCAAATCTGGAATCCACTTCAGGCTATTATTTCAAATATCTTGAGGATTAATTTTGACTCTGGATTTATTTTTCTTACTTTTTTTCCCTCCCCTCTGACGTCTTCAAATATCCTGTAGCATTGGCGGTATCTTTTCAGATACAACCTCAAATAACTTTCAAAATGAAACAAAGGATAAGTGAGGTGCAGATAAATGACTTTAGGCAGGGGCAGACTGTTCTTACTCCTGCATTGTTTTTCTGCCCTCCTGGCCGGGGCACAGCGGGCTGTTACATCACCCTACAGCTCCAGCCTCTAAAGCAGGGACCCTCTGGAAGCTTCTACGGAGGCAGGTCTAGGAAAGTGAGGGACAGGGACATGGCAGCCACTCAACAATGACAATCAGTCATTCACAACAGTTTGATAGGTTACACGTCTCTTTTAAATGTCGGCGACAGGCTGTCCCAGCTCTAGAATTTTATGGTACTTTATCAGTTTTATGAGCAGTCATTGAACGTACAGGTTAATTCTGCTTTTGTAAATTCTTGACATTCCTGTGATCACCCTCTTCTCTGTACATCCCTGAGCCCTTCTCTATAAGAGCTCCTATTATAGCTCAGATTCTTCCAGAAGGTTCTGTCCAGCATTAAAATCTGAATGAGGACTCATTATCCCTGTTCCCATGCCTCCACAACACAGCAAAAACGAGGTGAGCAGCCCACTGGCCATTCTGGTTCCCATCGAAGTGATTCTTAAAGGGGGTGGAAGGAGAGAAAATTTAGTGTAGTTTTCCTTTCGAGAATCCTAAAGAACTGGGATCACGCTGAAAAACGTCATCAACCTCAGCATCATTTGCCTCCCTCCCACCACTTGCAGTTTTCTTTGCATCTTTTCTTAGACCTGTTGTTCAGAGCAGGATGTATGCATATGAACATGTTTTCCTCTTTTATACAACACATCTTACACTTCTTATGATGGACCATATGTAGATGCGGGTATGAGGTGACAGCAACCTCTGCAGGTCTCAGGGGCCCTGAGTGGTCTCTTTCTCTTACTCATTCACTATCATGGGCCAGATGTAATGCTAAGCCACCGAGGGTAACTTCAAAAAGGGAGCTTAGGATCTGCTGGAAGGAAAAGGAGGAGAGAGAGAAATAATGGTCCCATGGCGCCACAGTGGAGGAATTGGGGGAGATACTCTAGTGCCTCGAAGAGAAAGGAACGCAGGTGGGGGACTTGAAGAATGCTCAGGGAACGAACCTTTGTTGTGAAAAGTAAGTGGGGGTTTGCCAGAGCTGAGCGCGAGGGGACAACTCATAGTAAGTGCAGAGATGTGGCAGGACAACCAGCTTGGAGAATGTCCCAGGAATGTGCATGGTTCATAACGAAGACTGAGACAAACAGCGAAGGCAGGGAGGGAGGGAGGCCCCAGGTAGGCGCTGGTTCACCTTGGCCTGCCCTTGGCCTTTTGCTGAGTAGCTCCAGGCTCAGCATTTGCTCTAAACAAGAATCTACATTTACCTGCTGAACACAACTCTTCCCACTCTAGTGACTCCCTGAGACCCTGCCTCACCCAACTAACTGACGTACCTTAAGAGGCCTTATCAGCAGCTGAACGTTAGGGGATCCAGAAGGTGGCAGCAGGCCTCAGAGAGGGAGCAAGGGATTGGGGACCTATCTGAAGAAATAATGACTGAAAATGCTCCTAACCTGATGAAAGAAATAGGCAAAGAAGCCAAGGGAGCACTGAGCCCCCAGCAAGAAGAACCCAAACAGGCCCCCTCCGAAACACATTATAATTTAAGCGGCAAAGGTGAAAGACAAAGAGAAACTCCTAAAAGCAGCAAAAGAAAGACAGCTAGTAACTTATAAGGGGGCTTCCATAAGATTGCTGCTGACTTCTCAACAGAACTTTGCAGGCCAGAAGGCATGGGCATGAAATAGTCAGAATGGTTCATAGAACAGTGATATTAGTAACAGCATAATGGCATTGGAGAAGAAATTTGGTGACATGGCAAAGTGGGTGCACGACAACCACTCAACAAAAGTTTATTTCCCCTCCTTTGATTCAGACTAGTTGAACACCACACTGTACCCCCACCCTTACCCCTAACCTCCCCGGGCAACACCCGTGGGCAGCCTACCTCTTTTCAGGAGACCAGGAAGTCTCTGGCGAGACTTCCAAGTAAATTTTTGGAGAAGTCTTAAAAACGCTTCTAAGAATGAATGGCATCTGTGGCAGTCCTTCGGACTAGGATGGAAATAGACATTGGCCGCTCCCCTGATAGTTTTCCTCCTTCATGTTCTGTAATGTATTACCCTCCCTGCATTTTCAATGAAGATTCCAGAAGATAACACGAAGATGTTAGTGCCCAGCTGAATTTTAATCAATCTTGTGGTTTCACTCCCCTTAACCTGCCCCAGGAAATACCAGTCTTTCTGCATCACTGTCTAACTTGTCCACAGAATTCATCTCAGGCTCTTCAAACAACAATGTCAGGTAGGATCGTCCTTCTTACAAGGTCTACAAAGGTCAAATGAAAGGAACTCAGCGCTGAGACTACTTGGAGCCTTGTGAAAGTGAGACTGCTGTTTTTAATGGATGCGGGTGTGGAATTCATTTTCCATGAAAATGTATCTATCTTTGGATGTTAGAGCTACCTACCATGGGGAGTATCCAGTCAAAATTAAGTGACTTGACAGAGATGGAAAGTGCTGAGCCTTACTGATCACATGTCGCCTATGTCATATTTCTTAGAGTTAGCTAGTTCTGTGCTTCTAGTATCATAATAAATATCTCCCTCTCGTCTGCCTCCAGGATTACCAGAGGATTAACTGCTGTTTAAATGCACCATTATTATGATCTCCTCCCAATATCCTTTCCCCAAGATAATGTACCCTCCCAATTCTCAGGGTTATATTTGCATCATGGAGCCAGTATTTCTTCTTCCTGAAAAGAGGGCACAACTCGTATTTTATTGGTCTCCGTACTTTGTGGCTGGAGTCTTGTGTACATGGTGTTGCATACCTATTGACAAATGCCTGTCCTTGTAGAAGAGGCGATTAAAAATGCAACTTCTCTCTCTGCAATGTGATTACCAGCCCGATGGTTAATAATTTACATTTTATAATTTGCTATACAACAGGAACTATGCAGAGTATTAAAAATAATTACAGGCCCTGACATTCCTAAGAGATATGTGGTAAGACATTTAAAAGTCTCCAAATCATAGCTACCATTCTAGCACAGAATTTCTCTCATAAAGTTTAGTCAACTATCACTAAAAACTTTTAATTGACCTCTTAAGACCTTTATAATTCTATAAACTGAAGACTAGACTCATTTATAAAGCCTGTAAGAAGAATTCTGTCTGGAAAATTTATTGAAATAGTTTGTGAATTGCCTTTCCTTATTTCCTTATGGAGCACATGGTAAAAGCATTCATGTTATGAGCCCAAAACATGGCCAACATGGCCTTCCCACTCCATAATTCACCCCAAACTCCCACTTGTGCTATATAAGCATCATCTATGTCTTAGATATCTTAACTTCTATTCATTTCCATGTCAACCCCTTGTACTGATTGGTTTTAGTTGTTGTTGTTTTTAACGTTTGTCCTTTTGGTTAGCAGGGGCATGTTTCATAAAACACAGAGACTCCCTTACTTCACAAAAGGCACGTGGGTTGGAAGATGGGCCATAAAGTCGGACTAAGAGGAGGATGCGTGGAGTTAGACAGGCTCCGCCCCAGGAAACGGGTCACTCCGGCCACGTGCCTCTTCTTGGTGCATAGGAATCACCTGGGATCCTCAGCAGAACGCACGTGACCATGTCCCGTGGACCGTGGGGGTTACTTAGCCATAGTCACAGCTGCACGTGTTAATTCTTAGGATGCCAAAGGTCTGACGACGACTTCTTAGAACTCGAATAGAATTTGTGAACACACAGCCTGTTTTGAGAGAGAGAGAGAGTGGGAGGGAGACTACATGAGTGAGCCCTGTTGTGCGTGAAGAACCGGGTTACTTGCTTTCTGCTCTGGAGACGTGGCATCATTTAATTCTCCACGTTACCTCCACGAGGTAGGTACAGCACTCCTATTTTGACATGACACTAAAGATCTGAGAAGATATAAATGCGTCCAATATCACACAACGAACTAGTGGCCAGGAGGTCATTCAAAGCCTGGCTTTTCTGACCCAAACAGTGTTATCTTCACTGGAACCTTGCTGTTCAAAATGTCCTCAGATAACAGCATTCGTGCTGCCCAGGAGGCTTCTAAAGATGCAGAATGTCTGAGAAACTTACACCAATGTATAGATAATTCTAGACTGAGGTCGATTCTAGACCGAATCTTGTAAGTGTCCTGGGAAGAATGGAAAACGGAGGAGCTGAGGCAGAGAAACGGAGAGGGTTGAACTCACTACTTAACCAAATAATCTGGACTTGAATCTGTTCCTCTGCTCTGGGGCATCATACCCCATCCTGGGGTGGCTTTAGGTTCCCTCTTCCAAATATACCCCTCTACTAGTCTTTCCCTGCCCAAGCAGGGGGTTGGCCCCAATTGCCCAGGCCTATCCCAAGGGTCATCTCAAATTATTCCCTTTTCATTGTCCTACAAGTAACCCTTTAGATTCACCTCCAGAATAAATACTAAAAGATCAGCCCACGTCACCATCACCACCCTCACCCTCTCGGGGGGAGATTCTCTGCTCTCGTAGCTCACGGCTCTTGCTTTTTCTGCTCTTCAACTCCTGCCCATCATGCATTGCACAGAAGTCAGAGTCAGATTTTTACTGATGTTTCTAATAGCATTCCTTTCGTAGTTAGAATAAAGTTCAAACTCCACAATCCAGCAACTCTTTAGCCTCGGGAGCACGTCAAACTCCTTGTCCCCTCAGGGTCTTCATGGTCCCCCGAGCTGGATGTGCCTCCCCCAGCCCTTTCTGCGCCTTCCCATCACCCACCTCTCAGCTGCAGCACCCACTTCCTGGAGGAGCCGATGTTGGTGTCAGAGAGCACACATATCAGAGTAAGTTCTTTCTTTGGCTTGAGATAGTTATGAGCGTGAACCAGCAATCCAGGCCGGGCCACCCCAAGCTTCAGGATCTGAGCGAAGAGTAAGAACAAGCGAATAAAAAGTCCGTGTTAATGGCCAGAGTTTCTGGAGCCGTGTGGACTTCAAGGACTATGGTTTGGGGCACCAAGCACTTATCATATTAAAATTTATGGAAGGTTCTTGGCAGTCACTGATACTTACCCTGTTTCACTCTAATCTCAAATGACCTGTTAAAGAAAACAAACTGAAAAGTTACATTCTTTTAGCTCACTTAGTAACTCCAGTTCGATGGAAAACCAGAGTCCATCTGACCACCACAAGCCAAGTGGAATAGGGGTTAAATTTTACACATAGTAACGCAGGAAAACCACATAGAAATATCGGTAATATGTAACATCTAGCGCTATCTATCTATATCAAGGTACATTTACATACATCGATATAGACCTGGGGTCTCCAAACTTTTCAGCCCACGGGCCGCATTAACTATCAAACAGCAGTTTGGGGGCCGACTACACACTCGAGGTCCAAATAAAAAAGAATCAAAACATAGATGTTGCTTTTAATTATTTATTTAATATTATTTTATTCAGATAAAAAGGTCTCCACGGGCCGGATGAGATGCAGCCCGCGGGCCGTAGTTTGGAGACCCCTGATATAGGAGGATATAGCAGACGTCAGCTGATGTCCAGACAGTGAAGGGTGTCATGTTCAGTCGCGTATAACACTCCTCAAGACCGTAATGGTCTTACTCATGGACTAGGACCCGTCTATCCAAAACCCACTTTTCATAAAGGCACGAGATGTGTGGAAAATACAAGGAAGGCAAATGTGTGAGAACAGCTGATGCCAAAACTAAACTGAACACTCCAGGCGTCCAGAGTCCAAAAGGGCACCGTGGGGACAGCGCAGGCGAGAGGGTCAGCCACATAGCACTTGGCTCAGCTGCCAGGGCCAGTGTAGGCTTTGCTCATTCATCCACCCTGTTCCTTCCTCTCCGGTTTCTGCAGGAACCTTGGAAGTACGTATTCTTTATCTGGAGAGCTGTGTCCACCTTCTGGTGTCTGTCTGAGGACTGGCTTCACAGAGGAACCGGGCGTGGCAGTTGACTTACATTGGACAGGGCTGGTGGCAGGGACCAGGCACTTTCTTCCTCTGCAGCCAAATTTCCATGAGCAGAATCAATCAACAAAAGTCAGGACATGATGTGCCCCGACGGGCTCTGACCCCCTCTACACCCCACCCCCATGGGACCAGGCCAGACTGGAGACTTGAGCCTGATACAGAACTTGTTATGTGGAATATTAACGAAACAGGAAGCTGCGACGTGTCCCCAGGAGATTCCGGGACACCGAGGAGCGGAAGTCAGGACGGCACAGCCTTCTCCTTCCTGCCCTGAGGTCTGAGGTCACTCTGAGATAAAAGGCGTCTTCTTTTGAAGAGAGTCATAGAAGCAACATCACAGATGCCCGTCATACATCTTACCAACACACTTCGCAAACAAGTGCCACAGGTGGTACATTGTGAGTGCTCGAATTGAGAGTTCACACTGTCCTTGGGTCTTCCTTCCTGAACGCTGAGATGCCGCCCATTCAGCATAAATCGCATTTTGGAGGATGGGCTGGAGACGAGGCTTCACGTCCATGCAGTCACCAGGAAAATAGAGTTCAAGGGTTCCCGACAGGTGCTGGGATGTTTCTGTTTTTATCCCCTTGTGTTTTGGGGGAAAAAAAACGTCTAGTTGCGGTAGCTCCTTCATTATTCAGACCTGATTCTAAAGGAATCAGGTGTGTGTGTGTGTGTGTGCGTGCTTACACGTGGGGGTGGAGTGAGTGAATGCATGAAGACGGAGAAAGAGAGACAGAGAATAGCCTAGGTATTCCAATTCGTAGCGACTGGGTCTCACCAAACAACGCACATCTGAGGGGCTGTGCATGCCCAACTCCCACCCCGTCAGGACAAGGTCTCGGCTTCTGTCTCGATGGGATGCACACAGTTGTGTAAACAGACTGCTGTTAGAGGGGGACAGGCAGACCGTCCCGTGGGGTGCAGCACCGGACGTCTTTCGCCCGCCAGGATTCGCAGAGCCGTGCCATCATCTGACTTCTGGGCTGCAGACCAGCCCACCGGGGCTGGGTGGACACACGTTTTCATCGGGTTTTCGAGGAGAAAGTTACTTGGCAAACTGGTCGGTTTGCCCCTAAGCTGCAGGCTCTCCCTGCCCCCGTTCCCCAGCCACTGATCCCTACCACCACTAGTCTCCACTTCCTCCCGCAGGCCTCTCTCTGCCTCTGTAAACAAGCAAGCACTGTCAGCTTCCAGCAGGACGCTGCTCCTCGGGGCCTTCCCAGTACAGTCTGTCTGGGGACAGCGGGTGAGTAGATGCCCGGCTACCTGGCAGGTACTCGGATCCCACCAGCCAGAGAAAAACTCGTAAGGAGATGAGGGACGTCAGAGCCTCTCCCAGCCTCTGGGGGCGTCTGGCTGCTGCTTCCTTTCCCGTTGGCAGGTAATGCCACTTTTAGGTGCCTACAGATGTTTGAGGCTCAGAGGATGGGCCGGGTGAGAGATTTTGATACACCTTCTATCTTTAAGATGAAAGAGCAATACCCTCTGACTCATGAGTAGAAAACAAAAATACAAAAAGGGAAAGGCAGAGAGAGTTGGTGTTGATCCAAAGAAAAGAAAAGTCCAACCACCATGAAACAATTAAATGATATCTGGAGACATCTAAATAAATCAGGAGCCTTCCCCATAAGAACAAGAAGGCTCCCTCACAGGAAAAGAAGGTGCTGGCATGCCAGCCACGTCCCCAAAATAAAGAGAAGGGAGAGAAAAGGAACAAGTCATAGTAACAAGTTTAGCTGAGTCATGCTTACAATAGAGGACACAATGATTGAATCAACAGGCTGGAAGAAATTGAATAGTCTGCTTTAAAACAGAAAGAGCACATAGGTAATTCAATCTCCATAGGAGGGAGAAATGGCAGGAATTTTAAAGAAGAAAAGATCTAATTTCCAAGAATGGTACTGCAAGTTCCATGAGTGTTCTGTAGGACTTCATTTATTTTTACAACTATAACTCTGAAAACCATGGGAATAATTAAGGATAAAACCACTTAATTAAGCAATTGACTATTGAAGCTGTTTAGTTTAATCAAAAGAATGAACCAAAAAAAAAAAAACCAAAAACAAAACAACTGATCTTGGAAACTTTTGCAATGTCAACATGCTTTTATAAAGAACCAGACAAATTGCCTCCTAGTTGGAAACAACAGTGTGAAATTCAGATGGAGAAATATCAAAGTGGTGCGTGGAAATGCTTGCATCGATCACTTCTAGGCCTTACGAGCAGACAGAGGACAATTCCAGACATAGTCGTGAGGTAGTCTCCACAATTAGCACAGAAATAGGCTCAGCGTTCCGGTCTCTAATCGCTCTTTCATTTACCCTTTCCCAAATAATTTATGCCATGATGAGCGAATGGTCCAAGAGAAGAGGCCCAGGAAGGTTTTCCATTCACTTATCTTTTAAAAAATAAGACATGAAAATAAATATCAACTGTTTGCATAGCTCTTTCATAACAATGTACTGAACAAAACTTTGGTCAAGGAAAGGAATGCGAGTCCTAAACTCAGAGGGTGGAATGGCTTAGATGGTTAGAGAATGCTCGGCCTCGCTGGTCTCCTTGGTGAGAAGAGGACATGCCCCCAGCTCTGGATTCAGGCTTTGGCCGAGCACCTTGCTTTAGTTAACAGGCCTGACATGAGCAGAGGTGTGGAGGGTGCCCACACAATCGGGCTTGCTCTCTTCCACGTCTGCCTTTCACCATGTGCAGAGTGTGTTTTAAAGAGCCACTTGTCCCGGGAGAAGAGACACACGCTAGACCATCCAAACCTCAACTGACCCTCAGCTGCGTAAGCCAGAGACACGTGCTGCTCTCTGCCCCTGAGTGGTGGGTGACTTGCTAGACATCACTACTGTGGTGACTTGCTAGACATCACTACTGTGGTGTCGCTAATGAACAAAGATGGCGTGGCCTTGAAGATAGGCACCATTTGCTATGGTATTTGTTCTATACTTTTCAACCATTGAATCAATCGTGTAACTGAACTCAGGAGATTTTCCACTAACGTAGAGGTGTTGTTTGTGTGATGTTGCCCGAGCTACGTGGTAGAAATTGAGGACCTACAGCCATTTCCTGAAATAAGGTATTTTATTCCCCCGGGCAAAGTTTGCCATGAGAGCTACTGCTTGAAAAGTCGCTGAGAGAGATGTCCCTCTTCCACCATCAGTCACCCCTGGATGCCTGATGGCAGAAATATGTATAGACGAGGACCGAAGTCTTTTTCCCTCAGGCAACAGGGCGTTGGGGGCATTCCGTGTGCCCATGATGTGGGATGAAGGAGAGAAGGCAGGTGGTGAACAGGACGTCTAACTATGGGACTCTGGGTGCAGTTTGATCATTTGCATTTTTAATATGTTCTCAGGGGACATGGATACTCTTGTCAACTGTGCCTGCAGATTGCAGGTTAGATAAGCGGAAAGACATTTTTAAAAGAAATTTACCAGCGGCAAACATTCAACGGGGTATAGGCATCAGTTAGTTGTTTGTTTACAGAGATGGAAATAGAGCTAAGTGGTGAACTTGGTAAGTCAATTATGCAGCGGTTGATTGACAAATCTCCTATTTCCATCACATATATTTGCTGTAAATTCTGAATACGGTTATGAAATATAATGCCTGGTCTATGGAAGTGCTTAATAAATGTTATCATTACTATGACTGTGATTACTATTTTAGGGTTTTTTAAATTACTTTTAAAACTTACCCAACACAGGCAGTAATCACTGTATCTTTCTGTCTCTGTATTTAATCACTGGGGCACTGAGTTTATTCATCTGTAACATAAAGTGGTTGGAATAGATGATCTTTAATGTTGTTTTCTAGATCTAAAAGTCTCTAGTTTTACATTAACAGGAATCAATCACGTCTGTCTTAATTAAGGTTTGGTACTCACTGAGGGTGCTCCTTTTTCTGACCATAACTCTGATGTTCTGAAAATTTTGTTTCTTATTTGTCTGACTGAATTTTTCCTCCTGTGGGACACTTTTATTTTTCTGGAAAAAGTAGATCGGCTTGACGTCCGTTCCTACCCGTTTATGTCTGGGAAGTTAGGCCTGAGGTACGATAAAGAGAAAAACCCGACCCCGAAAGGGTGTATTCTCTGATCATAGGGGCATCCTTTTCCCATGTGGTTTCTCTCTGAGACTTTCCTCCAGAAAACAAAAGTTTCCTTACCAGGGACACTACTGACAGTCACTATGGCTTTAATGAGATGGGTCTAAGTACAGTAACGCCGTAGAGCAGGAGGGTCAAACTGGTGGCCTGTGGGCCGCATGCGGCCCCCGAGGTAATTTTTTGTGGCCCACGATGCTCTGAAATAAAATGAAAATAGAAAAAATTGTTATGAAGAAGATAGCCTTCCATAGAGGCCCCCTGCACAGTCACGCTGTCCATGGCTGCTTATTTCATATTCTCTCTCTCTCTCTCTCTCTCTCTCTCTCTCTCTCTCTCGGCTGACTCCGTCAGGGTCTCCGCCATTCCCTAGACCACCTTGCAACGCCTACTGGGCCAAAGGCAAAGGTCAGTTGGTGGTCGCACCTGACTGTCTTGTTCTGGAAAGTCTGTCCCCATGTGACTTCCAGAAACACGCCCCTCTCCCGCCTGCCCTCCGACCTCAGTGGCTGCTCCTTCTTGACCTTCCTTCCTGAAGCCTCCTCATCGTCTTACTTCTAAGGTTGGAACCTCCAGGGCCAAGTCCTCGGACATCGCTTCCCTAGTTACATCTGTTCTCTAGAGATCACCTCACCCTTCCTGTGGCCGTAAACACCATCCATATGCAGACGAGTCCAACGTGTCCCCACCTTCTGTCCCTTTTTCTTTATGTCTTTGCCCACCACTTCCTTGTTAGCAGTGACTTTATATCAGGCACTTATCCCTTTATTCGTTTACCTGGTCTCCCTGCTGAGAACGTAAGTTCCCTGCAGGCAGGGTCGGCCTTGCTCCTCTCTCTACTTCCAGGACCTCGAGAAAGGCATGGCCGGTGGATTCTTTCCTATTGCTCGTGTTATGTCACCCCGCCAGGCAAGCCAGGGCTGTCGCTGAGTGGGGTCTCAGCAGGCTGCCCGAGTTCTCTACCACTGGGGATGAAGGAGGGTGAGCGGAGGGTCACAAGGAAGAGGGGCCGGGGAGTGGCAGCAATTCTAAGTCACATCCAGACCAGGGAAAGGCACAGCCAATCCCCTCCAATGCAGCGGCTGGTATTGGGATGGGGGAACAGTGGGCTGGCAGGGTCACAGCCTAAGGGCACAGCTTTGAAACTGTCAGGTAAAGAATGAAGACAACAACAAGACTCCAAACAACAAACGATGTCACCCAGGGGCACTATCCCACGGCCCCAGCAGAAGACAATTTGCAAAGCTCACAAGAGACCTGGCACCTCACTGGCTGTCTCCTTAATCTCCGTGTAGGATCCTGGCTGCCTACAGAAGGACCCACGCTGATGCCCAGCCCCTCAGATGTGGGGAATGGGCTGAGGCAGGCACTGCGGGCAATGCAAAGATCAGGACAAAACCTCTGCCTTCAGAGCGCCCGCAGACTTACAGGAGACGGACGAGAAGACAGCTGAGAGGAGAACGTTACATAACATTTAAAGTGCTCGGAGGAGCCATGGAATCATAGCAAATTTTATCTGTAAAGGAGGCTATTTCTGGATTGTGTTTAAATATAGAACTAGTCTCTTGGGTACAAGGGAAAGAACAATTTACCAGTCACAAATCTCTCCCTCTGCAAGATGCAGACGTTGAAACCAAATTCCTTTTTATGTTTTCTTCCAGTTCTAAATGGCTACGAGTCTTAATTCACACACATGAAACCCTGCATAGATACTTTGGAATTCATGACCACCCGTCACCGTGAGGCTACTTGAATTCTAATTTTAATTTTGCTCTATCAGGGACAGCAGCTTGTTCAACGCACTGTAAACAAGTCATAAAGGAATGTGCACCAACTTTGAAGAACAAACTGTTTTCCGAGTGTTCAGAGCTCCTATTTGTAAACAAACCACTGAAGTGGACGTCAGCCCCTGGGATGGAGTTTTGATACACTTCAGACAGAAGCCCGAGCCCTGGAGAGGTGGGGGCAGCACAGCAGGTCCCTGACCCTCACCCACCTCACCTGGGACCCTCAGGCACCAGAACTTGACTTGCGTGAAAGGGAAGCCACGGGGAAAGCACACCCAGGGTCTAGCCACTTCTCCCCGGAACCACCGACAGCATTTCTAGCTCTAGCAGGAAAAAAGTGCTGTGAGCAATGCAACACAAAGGATGTACTCCTCTTTATCAGGAGGTGACTACGTAAAATTCATTCATTCACTCATTTTAAGAAGCGTATTCAATGCCTATGGTGCAGGGGGCACCATTAGAGGTCGTTGTTACGTGACAGCCTTTCCAGTGGCCCGTGTTTATTGCATCCCCAGCTCTTAGAAATACGCCAGAAGAATATCTCACTATTATACAGTTCACTCTAAATTTGAATTTCATGGCCTCAAAAGGCAGTGTGTGAACCTTACAGGCAAATGGGAATGTCACCAAAAATAGAAACCGAAGGTGATCAGGGAGGGAACACTAAAGCTTAGCAAAAGCATTGAGGGCTAAGGTCAGAAGAGCCAAATTTCAGAATGAGATGGAAATGGGGAAAAGCTGCGAAGAGAACGGAAAATCGGATCCTGGCCCCATACAACTAGAAATTCGCATTATGCCTCAGAGAACTGATGACACAGTGAATCCCGAGTGGGAGGTGGGTCAGGGGAGCAGGAATAGGCCTCAGTCATACTACCCATCCGGCTCAGTCCCAAGACTAATCCAGACAGGCCAGGGTCCTCAGTGTCCCTTGCACACACTTGATGGGGCCATTTCCAGCTCTGTGTCCTTCCGAATGCTGCTCTCCTGATGCCTGTCTGACCTTCCAGATTCTGTTGCTTCTTCAGAGCCAGGCTGCGATGCAGTTCAGCTGCTCTAGGGCAGCCTCTCTAATTCCTCTGACCCCTGAGGGTCACTCTCTGGATATCCCATGAACCCTTGCAGCTTCACCGTTGAAGACCGAATGGCTCTTTAATAGGTACTGAGTTCTGGATTACACTACAGAGTCCTTACTTGCAGGACTCATGCCTTAAACCTTTTAATGACCTGTGAACTTTCTTCTGAGAAAAGTCTCACAAGATCTACAAATTCGATCACATTAGTTATATACTTGACGAACTGCACTTGTTGAAAAGAATTATCCTGTAGGACAGTGACACTCTCTTGGAGAATTTGCGGTGTCTGGTCCACAAGGATATTGCACTGAACTCCTTAGAAAACACGGTGGAGGCACCAAAGTGTGTTTGACTGGCATACGGACTAATGAATGGTAACGAGGAAGTTTTTCTTTACTGAGACCTTTCATGCTCACTTACGTGTTAATAATGTATGAAGTTGTTTAGGGCGAATAATCAGATACGACGTCCCAAAGAAACTCAAGACATTCACCAACCCCCATATGCCTAAAAAATTGTCTGGCCTCCTGTGTCCTGTATCCTAATGAATGACATCACCATTCACCCAGTGACCTGAGCCAGGAATCTGGTGGTCACCCAGCATGCTGTCCTTACTTTCCTGTTTGATTTCTTTCCTAAGGGTTCTGGGACCAATTCCAATTCATATGTGGAGGGGGTCTCCCCACACCACCACAGAGCAATTCTCCACCACCAGCTGGGTGTCCTGCGATTCAGCTCAGTCCTGACACTGTCTACCTGGAAGTGACAGGTTAAAGGCTCAGTCCTCAAGGCCACCTCCTCCTTCAGCTGCCGATCACAAGGCCAGATGGTCACCTGTGCTTCTGACCAACTGGCTGTAGACTGCAGGTTCCAATGACCTCAGTGGGTTTAAGTGATTTGCTGGAGCGGCTCACAGGACCGAGCTAGGTCACCGGTTTATTATGAGAGAATAATTCAGGAGCAGGCGGCGGGGAGAGATGCGCTGGACAGGGTTGTGGGAGAAGGCTCGGGGCCTCCGTGCTCTCTGGTGGGTGTGCGGGTCTCCCGAATCTCCACGTGCTCACCGCCTGCGCGCTCTCGGAACCCCTTCCTTTTGGGTTTTTATGGCTTCCTTACAAAGCACGAATGCTCCAATCACTGACCTTTGGTGACTGAGTCAATCTGTAGCCCCTCATGCCCAGAGGTCAGGGGTGGGACTGAAAATTCCAACCCTCTAGTCAAAGTGTTTGTTCTCCTGGAAGCCAGCCCCAATCTTTAGGTGACCTAGGGACTTCGCAAAAGTCCCCTCAACATAACAAAAGACATCTCTCATCATTTAGGAAATTCCAAGGGTTTTAGGAGCTTTGTGTCAGGAATGGGGACATAGATAGATATAGATATAAATCACAGTCTGATACCGCAGTATTAAATACTGTTGACGCTCTCAGATCCATCACTAGCCTCTCCTTCAGCACAGTTTTACCTTCGTTCAGGCCTCGGCTTCTCCACCGGGCTCTATGGTCGTTTCCTCACTGGTTGCGTTGGTCTCACCACTCTCTAATCCAGGCCACGGACAGTGTGGAATGACCTTTCTAAAATGCAGGTCTGTTCAGGTCACCCCCCTTTCTAAATACTGCGGTGACTTTTAATGCCTAGAAGACACAGTCCTGACTTGATTGCGTGTCATTCAAGGGTCTTCATAACCTGATTCTTGCCTTTCCTTTTAATATGCACCTTGGCCATTTGCCTGAATACATCATGTCTTCTCCCCGTGTTAAAATTGTCAGGCTTTGAAATACCATGCCGTTTCATCTCACCATGCAAAACCATCTTTGACTCTGTTTATTTAAACTGTGAGTTACTTTCAGACCTAACCCAAGGACCAATTTCTTTCTTGACTGCTCCTGTAAGGCTGATACTTTGGTCAGCATGATTTCTGGTAAATCCTTCCATCTACTTGCTCACAACCCATTTTACCTACTAGGTCTTCTCTGTTCTCAGAAGAGCAGGGAGGGGTAGCAGATCCTGGTATGGGAAGACAGCATTTGGCATTTCATGTTACCATTGGAAGGAACCAAAGTCTCACCACCCTGAAGCAGCCTTGTAGGATATTGATTTTAAGCTGTTTATTAAGAAACAAGACTCAGAAAGTACCTTTGGCTTTCCACCACCCCTTTCTTGCCCAACAAATTCAGGCAAAAACAACAAAACAACAACAACAACAACACTTCTGGAAAGAAATCTTAGGATGATGGCCTTAGCCTAATTTGAATCAAGTATGGGAAACAGGGAGGTCTTAGGCAGTTAGCTAGCTACCCTGTGCCCGATTGATTCTGAGTTGTTCAGCAAGAATTTGCTTGCCTGGGGGGTTCAGCTTCTACTCAACTATGTGTAAATCACCTGTTCTCACTTCTGAAATCTAAGACCCTTGCCCCCCACTTTTTTCCTCTGTCCAAAATGTTGTATGCCGCCAATGTTGCCTCACTGTCTTTAGAATGTTCGTTGCTTAGGTCAACTCCCCACGCGCATGTATTCAAATCTGATTTTCCCCGTTACTGTCCGTTAAGGTGGTGGTGGCCTAACGGGAAGAACTGAGCAGGCGGGAGGAAAAGCATTAATGGTTTTTTTAGCCCCCACACCCTGACCATGCACACAACTGTTTGTGGAACACGGGTGTGGGACTGGAATGACGAGTGAACGATGAAAAGAGTTCAAGAGAGAAGCGACTTCATGGGGAGAGAATAGCAGGAGCAAAGGTGTGGAAGTGGCGTGAACTTGCAGTTGGCGGAGACCAGCTGAGGGCGTTTTCTTCCTGACATTGCCAAGCTGGAGTTTTTTTATGAAAGGGCTAAAGGTGAGGGCAGGAACCAGTTTGAACAAAGCATTGACTCAGTGAGTAAAACATGAACAGAAAAGTAATTCAAAGACCTCTGCCTGGGGTGCTGGACGATTGGTGGCCCCTCCACGGGAAACAAGCTTGGAGGGCACATGCAGACCAGTTTCCCCATCTGACATGGAGACAACGTCTAACGAGGAAAAACACAACCATTGCCTACAATGTCCTTGCCGGGCTGAGAGCTTGCACCACCTAGTGGCCGTTCACCCTGTTTTAGACTATTCTGTTTTTCTTTTTCTTTTTTATTGTTAAATTTATTGGGGTAACATTGATTGATATCAATTACATTGTTTCCAGGTGTGCAATTCCACATGACATTGTCTATACATCGCATTCTGTGCTCACCACGCAGAATCAGCTCTCTTTCCATCACTGTGTGTTTGATGCCCCCTCCCTACTCCCCCTCCCATCTCTCCCACCCACCTCCCCCCTCACCCTCAGGGAACCACTAACCTAGTGACTGTGTCCATGAGTCTTTGTTCCTTTGTTACTTATAGTTTTATATTCCACCTGTAAGTGAGGTCATATGTTTCTTGACTCTTTCATTCTGACTTATTTCGCTTAATGAGATGGTTTCAAGGTCCGTCCATGTTGTCACAAATGGCTGTATTTCATCTTTTCTCAATGCTGAGTAGTATTCCGTTGTGTAAATGTACCACAACTTCTTCATCCAGTTGTCTATCAGAGGACACTTTGGTTGATTCCACGACTTGGCCACCGTGAACAGTGCTGTGATGAACATTGGGGTACATGTATCTTCGCTGATTAAGGTTTTCAGGGTTTTGGGTAGATGCCCAGGAGAGGGATGGCTGGGTCCTATGACAATTCTGTTCCTAGTTTTTTGAGGACTCTCCGCACTGCCTTCCACAGTGGTTGTACTAATTGACATCCCCACAGACTCAATTCTTGAAGTGGCTTAATGTTCCAAATGTGGACCTGCACCGCCTAGCAGTCAGGCATGAAGCAGCTATTCCAACCTTTTCTGTTGAATGAATGAATGAGTTGAGTGTTTAAATCAATGATTCAATGAGGCCAAGCTCTGTGGTGAAGTGCGGGGACCCAGGGCGTGCTGCCCCAGGGCCATGGTGTGTGGATGATCTCGAACTAAAACCACCCGAGAATCAGCAACAGCAGGAAGAGCTCTCTAAGCCTCCTCTGCCCACCTCAAAGCAAGAAGTAAATCTCCATAGAGGAGCACTTCCCACTCTTGGAGGATGGGGGCAGTCTTGTCACGGGTTATAACATCCAGAGTCGGAAAAAGCGGGTGTAAGCACGCCTTGTCACGCCTTTACTCATGGACTGTCGAAGCCCACACTGTGTTTAGCTTCCTCCCTAACAAATACCCGAACCTGCTTAGAGGGCGCACTAGCTTTATTGGTCCTGCCAATTTCTCACACATGCAGCGTTTTTCTAAAACTTCTAAAAACGTGCCTGGTTTGATCACTTCTTTGAAGCTCCTTTTATGCTCTGACCATCATATTGTTGGTTCTCCTGTGCATGCGTTTGTTTTCTCCTGTTAAGCTAGTCTTGTGTCAATTTTATTACATTATGACTCGTCCCTCCAGAAGAACTAAAGACGGGTACAATGGGGGATTCTCTCCCACTCGCTGCCCAACGGTAGGACTCTAGTTCCACTTCGTCACTGTGGGGTTATTCTAAGGAAGTCAGTAGTGATGTATGTAGAATCTCTAAGCACGCGATCTCTAAGGTTATGTCCAGCCCTAACTGTACTGACTGAGGCATCTGTTTATTTGTCTGGGGGGAAAAAATGAGGTAGTCAAGCTGGGTGGTCTGGAAAAAGAGCAACAAACTCCTTAAGGTTGTAATGTCATGATTTTCTGGCATATATACAAAAACTTGATTTTTCTGGAAATTAGCTGAGACCAGGACTCGTGGGAGAGACACAGCATCGAGCAGGTTTATCAGAGGCGATGCGCAGACCCTGGGCCGTTGAATTTGAACTTACAGCTGGAGGAATCTTTCTGGTTCTGACCTCGGTTCCCTTCTGAGTGTGTCTTCATGGCTCCTCCGCAGCAACATTTCCAGTGATGGCTTTGGAGATGTCATTCGTCCCGGATCCCAGCCCCAGGACCCCGCCTACAGCTTACCTGAGCCCTCCCTTAAAAGCAGGACCCACTCCTAGGGGGGAATGGAAGAGTGAACAAATACTACTCTGTGCATTTTGGGGGCTAATATAAGGCTTAAAACATGGAATTATGGTAGTATATGCTGATCTAACTTTCTCAGCTAAAATGCAAGATCAAGATGAAAAGAGACTTTATCAAATGGGGGTCCTAACACAAGGTCTAGCCTGCAAAAGACACTCAATGCTTTTTAATTGTGATGTTTGTCACAAATTGTTACAGAGCACGAGCCAATTGCAGGACGGGGGCAGGAGTTATCTGAGGGGGTCATGGAGGACGTGTAGTTCCAGAAAGTAAAAAACCACATAGTGATGGAGTCATGTCAAAGAGACACAGGAACCCAACTGGAAAAGTTCCAAATGGCCGTTGTGAGCAACAACGTAGTGCTGGATGACAATCCATGGGATGAAATAAATATCATGAGTCCATACTGATAGGAAGTATCGAATAAGTCATCAATGCAGGAGCGCCGTCAAATCTCCTTGCAGAAACATCGCCAATACTTTCTGTAACTATTCCGCCCTCACGGAGATGAAGTATAACAACACCCCACTCCATAGTGTGGCTGTGGATAGACCCCCAAGCATGGGAAGGAAGGAAGGAAGAGTAACTTCCTGGTGGAGAAACCTGAAAAATACATCAGCCGTCCGCAGGGTGACCTCACAGACAGCACAGAGCCTTGCCCTGGCTTCAGTTCTGTGGTCTTCCTCCTCAAATCCATAACCATTGTCAAAATCTCCTCAGTCACTTCTAGGGAGGAGCTTGAATTCAGACAACACTCTTTCTTGAGATTTGACAAGTCACATTCAGCTAGATTGAGGGGACTAGACGCAGTAAACATTCTTGAGTCCATACTGCCACCCAATGGACAAATATGTATGATGCACAAGGCATTTGCAAAGGAAGAGAGAAGGGTGGACAGGAAGAGGGATGACCAACCACCCGGCTGGTGTTAAAGGTCTGTGTTCAGTGAGTATCGTATCATATGGGAGCCAAGCCTGAATCACACCACTCCCTTCAATGCCAGATTTCAATACACACCGTCAAAATATTCTCATAAGCATTATCAAGAGGGTTTCAGCAATGAGAGAAAAATATGAGTATGTCCACCACCACATTAGATACTAAAGCCTCATTAATGCTAACGAAACTTATGCCCATGAATTGTCAATAAGACAAGTCAAAGATACTTACAATAGGGCAGAAAGAGTGTTGTCAGAGCAGAGATTAGTGATTCAGGCCTTGATTCCCTGGGGTGCTAAGAACTTTGACATGAAGTCTGGGGGGGACGACTATATTTTTGGCATAATCTTGAATTTCTCTGCATATGACCCCCCCACACACACCCCACCCGCCCACACACAATCTTGACTTTCCCTGTATCTGAAGCCAACACACACACACACCAGGATAACTGAGCAGTGCTTTCTTCACATAAAAAGTAGGATGCATACATTGTAAGTATAACTTTTGGAGAACCAAGTGAAAACAAATACCAAATAGTACTTTGGGAGATAAAATGATATAGATCAGATGTCACCGTCATCTTATCGTCCAGCTGCTGAATCCATGGTTATTGTGTTTATGTGACACAGAGTAAGTTTTGCTGAATTTCTGCCCCCAAAGTCTACTTAGAGAAAAGCAGTTACTAGAGATTCTGTAGAAGGAAGATCCAGGTGGGGGAGGGTCCCTAACTGTTCTCATCTCTTTGAACTATAATGTGTTACATCTAAAGTAGGAGCAACACATTCATTAACTTTCAATGCCCTCCTTTTTTTCTGTACTAGTAAATACGGAGATAAAAATTGGTTCAACTTTGTATCAAGACAAAGAGGAGAGCCTCTTGTTCGAAATACTACCTTCTAGTGGAAAGAGCACATTGTCTTCTGTTTTATAAAGCAACGGAGGATAGAATATCTAGTCACCATGATAGTCTTCACAGTGTAAAATTATAATTACATAAATTTTAGATTGGTAATCCATACCTCCGAAAAGTCACGTCATGAACTTTTATTTGGTTTCCAAACTTAATTTGTCTGCATAATAAAGGGACAACCAATCATTCCTATGTGCAGTTAAGGAGCAGTGCCTGGACTGAAAACAAAACAGAACTTACTAGAAATCATTACGGTGGCTGCGACTTACAAGCCCCAGAAACCTAATGTCCAGATGCTTGAGAGTGGCCCAAATCTTGCAGGAGCAACACGGTATGATTCTTCAACAATCTAGTTTCTGAGTAATGAACTGAAGGAGACAACTGCCCACTCTATGCTTCAGCACAGACAATCCAAAATCACAGGTAATAAACATAATTTTTATTTGGCTTTTTAATATTTTCATACATACAGTGAAACATGGTTGCCCAATATCCTCTAGATTTGTAAACTTGAAACAAAATAATGCAGTAAAGAACTGGAAGGTTATCAATTTCTCTCAAGTGTGGAATTACTCCTTAATCTTTATCGTGCCCATTAAACCAACGAGTAGTTTGCCTGAGTTTGAAATCGCTACCTTATGTTTTGTGTTGAATGCTTTCCCTGAATTGGAATAAATGAGGTATTTTGTTTAAATTTCACACTGAGCTGAGCTGCAAAGAAGAATTACACAAAGTTATCGGTTGTGACAACCTTGCAACACATATCAAATACTGCAATTGCTCTCTTATTGACTTTCCTCTTTCCCCTTAAACATCTTGAGGGCTAGGGCTGTGTTTTTTTAACTTGACCTAACACTAAGGTGACCAGATTGTAACATTGGTAAAGTGGGACACCACTGACCGGGGGGGGAGGGGGTTCTTGATTAAAAATTGGGTCTTTCACCCGCCGTTCCCTAGCTTGTCGTGCATTCTTTCCAAACATTGGGACTTTTTTAAAACGCCGTGGGATGCAGGACAAATTGTTAAAAATTGGGACTGTCCCGCCAAAAGCGGGACGTCTGGTCACCCTACCTAACACCTCAACAAAATTTTAACTGAATGTATGAATCAATGACATTAACCAAAACCTGAAAAGAATCTTAATTCAGATATCTCCAATTGACTGTTAAATGTGCCATGAGATTTGGAGTCACAAGATGTGGGTTCAAATCTACAGTATCACTAAGGATGTGATTTTAACCTCCACTTCAGTAAGACTCAATTTTCTCATGTGAATGAAAAGGGTTAACAGCTGACCTACGAAATTCTGAGTAGCTGTAAAGGCAAAATGAGGTAATGTCTATGAAAATGCTCTGTAAATACCCAACAAATGTAACTTTCTGTGATTCTACTGCATATTCATGTAAGAAAACCATGTACGAAATAAGAGATCTTAAAATGTGACAACTGATATATATATACTACACACCTTTCTCAAAAGGGAACTTAACGTCTCTCTTCAGCCTACACATATACTTCAACAACTCATCACCCACAAGAAAAAACACCCCTTCCTTGAAGACTCCACCCCCAGCACTTTATTTTCTCTAGTAAACACGGTAAGACCCCCACGCTGCCCCTTCCTCAATGCAACCAAACCTGACCCCGCCCCTCCCCGTAGAACCTCTTCAATCCGATGAATCCACTGGTTTCTCAGTCCTCATTCTCTCTGAACATTTCTTTTTGAGTACCTCTCACAGGTACACTGTCTTCATTCTTCAAGACTGTCCTTCTTTTTCTTTCTTCTATGATGCAACTTTTTCACTTCTTGTTCTTCCAACGCAGGTGTTGCCTGAAGTTGCGTCTTTGGACCTCACCCTCACCTCTGCTTAGCTGATCCAGCTCCCTCAGACTCGGGCACCTCTGCGTAGGCCGGCTGCCAAATCGGTGTCTTTTTCCTGGCTCCCTCCTAGGCTCCAGGTCTATGTTTGTCATGTCAACCAAGTAGTTCCACCTGGATGTTCTGTGGCCTGTGTGTCTGATTACCCTCCTCCCTTGTCTCGAGCCTCCTCCCACCTTGGGTTGCCACTCTCGGAAGCTGGCCAAGCAGAGGTCTTGGAGTCATCAGTGAGGTCTCCACTCTGGCTCACCACGCATCTCCTACCTACTAATGGGACCTACTGATTCCATTTCTGAAATGTCTCTAATCCATCGGCGCTCATCTCCATTTTCATGTCCACTGCCTTCCTTCAGCCTTATTTCTTTTTTAAAGCACTTGACTGTCTCAGGACTAGTCTCTCTGCTTTTGGTCTCTTCTCATTTTAAATCCCTCCTGTTCAATAGGATGCCAAGGAAATAAAAACACTCCCCGTTCATGCCTACTCTTTGCCTGGAAGATCAACTCCAAAATCTGTGACATGGCATTTGAGCCCCTAAATAACCTGTTTCCAACCTGCTTCTGCAGTCACTCCTGTGCACGCCCTTCTTTCTCTAGAACATGTTACAGACAGTTTCATGCCCTAGTTCATGGTGTTCCCGGGACCTGTTATGGCTGTTTTTCATTTGTCAGAAGCCAGGGCATCTATCAGGCCTAGGTGATGTCATTTTCTCTGTAATATTGTCTCTATCCTGCCTTCCAGACAGAATTAACCCTTCCTTCTTCTGTACTCTTCTACTGCTATTAAAATTAAATTTTAGTGCGAGAAGTGTTTAACCCCTCCACTGCATTAGACTCAAAGGGAAAAAGTCTTACTCTTTTTGATGTCACCTATGCTTCACACAATGAGGACAAACAGAAGGTACCCAATAATTACTGAACTGAAGAGACAGAGGACAAACTTTAAAAGGAATATTCATGTGTATAAAATGTATAAGCCATATCACACTGAGTTACTGCTAGAATCAAATGAAAATCATTTGGTTTTAGATACAAGTAAAAAATCCCTAAACAGGAATTATCCATTGTAATCTGTTTGGTATTAGGTAAATCAAACAGCTAAATTTCTCTCTTGAAGTCAATTTGGAAGAAGGCAGGAAACAGTAACATAAAAACCCAGTCAAGTATCTGTAAAAATAAACAGAAATCAAATATGAGATGCTCATGAGTCCTATTAAAATATCAATGTAAGAGTCACTTAGTCTATTAGTCTTTTGTATGTTAAAGGGTTAAAGACATTTTGAAGACTAAAAATAATATTAATTCAGTTAAAAGTAACCTTAAGAAAAATTAAATATATGCTAATAGGTCAGTACTAAATCACTATCATGCAATATTATATAACTCTAAAAAAACCATCTCTAACAAATTATAAAATGAAATTACACTCCATCTTCCTCTCTGACTATAGATCTTGTGTCAGCAAATTATAGCCTGTGGGCCAAACCTGGCCCCTCACTTGTTTTTATAAATAAAATTTTATTGAAACACAGCTGCACTCATTTGTTTCTGTCTTGTTCTTATCTGCTTTTGCTCTGCAACGTTGAATAGTTGAGACAAAGGAACTCTATGTCTCACAAAGCCTAAAATATATACTATTTGGACTTTTAAAGAAAACTGGCCAACTCTTGTTACAGGTAGTAAATTGGAAGTCTAGTTGACAATCAAGCCACTTTGTATATGTGAGAATTTCTTATTATTCTAGAATTCAGAATCTTTATGTAAAGATTTCTTCTCAGAAAGCAAATTAAAAAATAAAAAGGTACGCAGATGATAAGACACAGCAATCCCTCTTCTAGATACCCCCAAATTAAAAAAGAAACACTTACACATAAAGATGTATGTACCCTTACATTCACTGCAGAATTGTTCACAACAGCCAAGACATGAAAACAACCTAAGTGTCCTCTGACCGATGGCTGGATAAAGAAGATGCAGCACATATAGGTGAGAGAATATCAGTCAGCCATAAAGGATGACACCCTGCCATTGGTGACAATGTGGATGGCTCTGGAGAATTATCATGCCAAGTGAAATAAGTCAGACAGAAAAGAGTTAAGAACTTTATGATTTCATTCCTACGTGGGATATAAAACAAAAAGTGACAAACGAGCAGACACACTCAGACACAAACGACAGAAGGGTGGTTGGCAGCGCGGAAGGGGGTGGAGGGAATATGAAGAGGACAAGGGCGTCAAATACACAGTGACTAGAGGAGACCAAACTTTGGGTGGTGAACACACAGCGCCATACACACAAGATGTGTAAAGCTGTACATCTGAAACGCATCTAACGTTATTAACCTGTGTCACCCCAATAAATTTAACTATTTTTAATTTATTTTTTATTTTTTATTGTTTTTGACAGAGAGAGAGGGAGAGAGAAAGATACAGAGACAGGGAGAGAACTGAGCTGGGGGAGCTCCCAGTTCAGCATATGGGTCCGCATGGGCCGGGGCCAGGATTCGATCCTCGGTCCCTGGGGCTGCAAAGTGAGCGCTTAACCCACTGAGCCATCCCGGCTTCCCCAAATTTAACTATTTTTAAAGAAAGATGTTACAGTAGGAAAGTACTGATGTCGACCACATTGGAGGGACCAAGGGCATACATACAGAATGTGTAAAAAAATGAATTATTTTCTTTTTTATACCTTTAACATGTGCCTGCCTGGTTACTAATTAACTAGGAAACGGCGTAGCCGCTCTTTATATTAGAGTATGTTACCGAAAACTTTTCTACCACTATTAATTCACTAAAAAGTGGGAACTTAATTCTTCCCATAGGAATAAAGGAGTAAATATATTAATTGCTTTATAAAAGAGGAGCGAGAAAGGTGGGAAGAGGAGGAAGGGGGGAGGGGGAGGGAGAGAGGACCCACTGTACCTCGTTCTCTAATTGATATGAAGCCAATCTGTGTACCAAAATGAAGGCCGTCTCGAACGTAAGAGAAGAACTTGTCCGGGTGGCAGGACGTACAGAGGCTGAGGTCCTGCAGCTGGTCCTGGATGTGCTGTGGTAGAATTCCTCCCCACTCTAGAAGAATCCTTAGAACGAAGGTTTTTCAAAGGACAGCAAGAGTTTATTTTACCAACAGTAATGCAATATGAAAAGGGTATGAATATTGGGGTGAAAGAATTCTGGGAAAGATACGCTTGAACAATGCAAACTGTTATTCAGATATAGAATGTAGACTAGTCAGAAAATTATCATATCGCCATTTATCACCTGAATCCATATAGGAAGTATACAACCTTTCAAATTGTCTTGCAGACATGTTCTGGGTATAGAATTCTGCAATCAAGTACTTGTTTTGGAAGAAACTATAAAATGAACGGGATTTGTAGACAAGTTTCATGGGATCCGGATAAAGCTTGTTTTTCCATCATTTGGCCCTCCCAGCTCCTTTCCTCCTATTACCAAATTTTTCGCACAGAATTTGATTCTCCAAAAAGACTTTATGATATGAAATATGACTATAAATGAGTAATGCTTATTCCACAAGCAACATTCAAGAATCAATCTCAATCCTTTCTACTTATGTGCTAAATGAGGTGGAATCTGGCAAGCTTTTGCTGAGTAGAATAGAATAAAGATTCACACCTGACATCAGCTTTCCTTTGTAGAAAGGACAAATACTCTTTAACAGCTATTAATAGCAAAACTTCATAATTTAAAACTGCAAGGAACCATAAAAATCTTGACTGTGACTGTGTTTATATCATTGACTATTTTTGCTAAGAAACCTATTCCTCTAGTTAATTAGAGAATACAAATAATTTAAAAATATCAGTATCCTGAGGGTTTATTATATTTAGAATTCAGCTGAGAAATGGCTGTGAAGAGAAGTGCATGTCAACTTTTCTTTACTTAAACAAGAAGTTTAAGTAGATCTCTTAAAACTATATGCCAACTTTTAAATCAAGAAGAGGTACCAGCTAGGAAAACTTCTGTTATTAAATCTTAGATGAGAGTAGATTTCATACTTAAAATGAGGTTTTATATATGTGCATATGTTAGCTGTTTACATATCTGCCAACTAAATTTTTTTTTATTTTTTGGCAGAGAGACAGAGACAGACAGAGAGAAGGGGGAGGGCCCAGAGCAGTTTCCATAGTTGTACATCATTAGTTTTCACTACAGGTGGACACAGGGCTACACAGGGCAGGAACCAGGCCAGGGGCCTCCCTCATGGGACCTGGCAAGAACTGAACTGGGGGGCACACCCCAGTTCAGCACATGGGTTCCCACTGGCCAGTGCTGGGATTCAACCCTCGGACCCCAGGGCTGCAAATGAGAGCCCAATCCACCGAGCCGTCCCAGCATCCCCTGAATTTTTCTTGGATTTACTAATTGTTCCTTAGTTTACATTTTAGAAGCAATAGCAATGACCAAACTTGCAGCTCCAGAATGACATCAAACCTACCTGGTGGCTTTACGAATGTCAACATAGGGATTTGGGGAGTCAAACAGCCGTACACATTCAGGATCGAGCTTATGAAATGCCTCTGCTGATTCCCTTGGCAGAGTAAAACAGCAAGGTCCTATTGAGGGTCCCAGCACAACAATAATATCTTCCAAACTACAGCCATATTCTGCTCTCATAGCATTCACTGTAGCCATAGCTACACCTAATAAAGTGCCTCTCCAACCTGCCAAACAGGAGAAAAAGAGATGAGAAAAGTGAAAACATAATGAAGTTTCACCCTAATTTATATTTAAGTTAAAAATGAGCAGTTTATATATTTTTCAAAGTCCAGGTATAGTAAATGAATCACAAAATTAATTAAGGCACAGAATCAACTAACTAATTAAAATACTGTTGCATATGGCCTACTATGCGTAGCACCTGACACAGAAGAGACATTTAATGGGGGTGGGCTGCCTTCCATGTCCTTTTAAAAACATTCTAGACTTTTCGCTTCCTCTGTGATTACACCTTCTTAGTCTTCCGTCCCCCTCCTTCCCTTTCCCCCCATATTTTAAAAAACTGTGGGAAAAAATAGGTAAAATTTACCATCTTAGCCATTTTACAGTGTACATTTCAGTAGCATTAAAGATACGTACACTGTTGTGCAGGCAAGCTCTACAAAGTTTTCATTTTGCAAAACTGAAACTCTATACAATATACAAGTCATTGAGCCCCTCTCCCACCTTCCCCCAGTCCCTGGAGACCACCGTTCTACCTTCTGCGTCTATGGATTTGACTACTACAGGTACCTCATATAAGCAGAATTACAGTGTTTATCTTTTTGTGACGAATTCCTTTCACTCACCATAATGGAATATTCTATTCCATTGGTCTGTATGTCTGTCTTTGCCATACTGTTTTGACTACTGCAGGTTTATAGCAAATTTTGAAATCAGAAATGATCAGACCTCTAAATTTGTTCTTTCTCAATAGTTTAATTTTGACAGCCTTGTCTTTGATATTTTAAAACGAAACGTTTTAACACCTAAGAAGTAACAAATAATACTTCCTTTAATAACTCTGGACAATGTCAGATAGCAATCCTGACTTCTAGTCATCCAATTCCATTACTTTAGCTAGTTTAAAAGAAATATGTGCCATTTGCTTATATATCTGTGGCCTGAAAAAGCAAGGTAGTTATAGATTTACAAGCAGAAGGGAATCCAAAAGCTTATCCCTCATTTCACATAGAATCATAACCAGTGGGGGTAACAGCATTTTTAAATCACCTCCAGAAAACAAAACTCTATAACCTTAACACATCATCCAAAACCGTTTAAGTTTTATCCTTGTCTTCAGCGAATAAAGCTGCTAGACTACATCACATTAAACGAAACACCGTTTCCCGGACTTTTCTCGCTGTTTCTCACCTCCATACAGCTCTGTTGCCGTCTTCACAACACCTTTCTGCCACTCGCCACACCTTCCTGTCCCCCACCGCCTAGAACCAGAGGCCGTACCACTCCCTGGGGAGCGTTTTCAAAAGCACGAAGGCTTTTTTCTTTTTATGACAATAACTGGGCATTTTGAAAGCCAAGCCAAATGTCTGCAATGTAAGATGACCTTGTCCAAAATGTTAACTCACCCCTTCTTAGAGACATGGCACCTAGCCAAACCCTACACACCCCAAGGAATCAGCCTGAGTACCACCACTTCTGGGAATTCGACCCTGATTCATATAATCTGACTTAGGCACTCCTTTCACCTGTTTCCACAGCAGGATTATGCTGAACCCTCTCTTCACAGTATCACCATGTGAACTAACTGTTTATTTGCTGTCATGCCCACCAGACAGGGCCATGTTTCCTGTACTATGAAACCGGTCAAACCCGACATGCTTACTGCAGTTACTTACCAGCGTGAGCAACAGCACAGGCCTCTTTGACAGGATCTGCAAAGACTATGGGGATACAGTCGGCACCGAGAGCCGCTATTGTGACTCCTCTCTGGTTTGTGGTGATTCCGTCGTAAGATTCGGGCTCTTTCTTTCCCATCACCCAGACGTCACTGGCATGATCAGTCTAATACCGAAGGTGTGCAATAAAAATGTTTTCTCAGACCGTACCCATTTTGTACAAAAGCACACCACCCGTTTAAGATTACAGGCACTCATTACGTATATCACCTCTACATATGATAATATACCGAATTTGCTTATCATTTCACTTTCGGTATTATAATTTCTGCATATTTTATTCAAAGGAAAGCAGACTTGAACATTTAGGATTTCAGTATTGTCCATCACAAACGCCTGCCACTAGAGGCGGGCTCTCTGAGCAGTACTTCCCACAAAGAACAAATTCACTGACAGAAATGACCAAGTCAATGGTGTTTTTACTTTTGCTAGACTCAAGTAAATCTGTAATTCCAGAAGACACAAGGCATTATATCATCAATTGTACCCTAAGCTCCTGGTGTTGATTTAGAAAACAATAGCTTCTCTCTTCTACCATTTCTAGGAACCCTCCTTCTAAACCAAAAAGGGCAGTGGTACTAGAGTCTCTGAGAATTACTCATACTCGTGCATGTGAAGAACTCCAGGTGAGATATACGAGTACACATCATAGAACTGACAGGTAGGTTACAGTCTATAGGTCTAAGGAAAAAAACCACAAGCACTGTCCTAAAGTTCTAGATAAAACACCAGATGCAAAAGTCAAATAGCTTGATGAAAGCTCATTAGTCATTAGCAGACTCAAGAATATCCTTTACATCTTTCGAAAGAGAAAACATAATCTTACCTTTATTCGGTAAAATTTCTTGGCATTAAATCCTGCAGCACTCCCCAACCTACGCAGATTTTCCTGGACAACTACCTCGGGATCTCTTCGTTTGGAACTACTGAAGAGGTTGAATGAGCTGAGAGTTGGTATGTAAGATATCCCACCTGTTCTTGTAGTGAATCCATGTATGAAAATATCTGTTGAAAATAAGCAGTAAAGATTAAAAATATGTTATACAAAATACTATTTAAAAAAAAACAACCTATAAAAACGTTACAAATCCTCTCTCTTGGCTAGACTTTCTCTGATCACGTCCACCTGCACTTGTCTAGCTGACATCCAGCTCCTACAGCACTTGACCTGCCGTGTATTCTGATTACACACTGCTTTGTGTTTGTTTTACCTTTCCTATGGGGTTATTGCTCTTCAAAGGGTAACTTCGGTCCCCTATGTCTTTGTTCTACCCAATAGCATGTCGCTCACAGTAAATATCGTTTAATCAGGAAGTACCGTTGACTGTTTTAAATGTCACTCTTCTGTAAGGGTGCCAATGAGTTAAGGTTTCAGAATTGCTAAATAGGAGAAGCTTAGGGTCCTATGTCTCATTTTAAAGGAAGCTTGGGGATTTGTCTTGAAGCTGAATTTGCATAAAGCAAATTTATTTACTTAGGGTGGCTTTGAAGGGACTATCCCTTGATATCCCTCCCACTACAAGACCATCCAAGACATTCCCATGTTGCAACTGATGCTAATGAACACATAAATCCAGAAGAGTCTACAGAAGCAAGAAGGAAAGAAAGAAGTGAACAACTTCGAAAGAAGGACCTGTTTTACACAAACCTGGTGAAAACAACAGATCGTGTTTAATATACCTGAGATCAAAGGAGATGTGGTAATGGTTAATTCTCCATTCAGTGCTGGAAGACTTCTCAAATACGTTTCTATTTCACCCTGGACTGCTTCTCGTTCCTGAGCTGTGATCATGTTTATTTCAGTGGACGGTTTCAAAAGATCTCCCCTCAAAGTCAGCTGTAAATCTTCAAACTCAATACTGTAAACATCAGTAAAGAGTTGATCAATAAAAACTTTCATTAATGCCTTTCGGTCCGTGGGTACAATTACCTTAATGGCACTCAGATTTTTTTCATCAATTTTTTGTTTAATGGTATACAAAGAGGCCGCCATACTGGGATTGCTAACTGTCTCAAATTCTCTCAGGAGAGTTGGTAATCCATTGTTTGCTTCTAATTCGTAATTATCAAGGTCACCATTCATTTCACAGTTGCTGTTACTGCAACACATTATACAAAGGAACTTTGCCTTGGCAGCATGGTGGTACCGAACAGCATTCAATGTCTTCAGTAATGTCTGATGATCGTTTTTCTGAGAGTTCAATTTCAAACCAAAGAGATCAATCAACACTGCTTCTGCCATCTTTCAGTAACTACCAAGTTCTTCACTTTTGTGCTCTTCCAAATCACTGTAAAGAAAAATTAGCATAAAAATGCAAAATTATATCAGTCTTCTTATAGTTACAACAGAAATGGGTGGCTAGGAAAGAGAACTGCAGTGATCTAAAAATGTAACAAAACTTGCACATATAGAAACCTCCCGGAAAAGCTAGCCCACTATTTGTCATAAGAGAATCATGACAATTAAAGCAAAGCCATCTTTTAATTCATTTTCTGAAAGCATATGTACCTCTTTCCAACAAAAGAAGTTTCTGGTGTATACTTTTTTCATACAGCAATTTTTAAGTAGGAAATTACTTGTTGATTTAGACAAAGTCATGATTTTTCTAATTACCTGGTGTCAATTTATGTGACATATTGTGACTGTTGCTATTCAAGACCCTTCACGTGTAAACGTGACCTTCCTTGAATCGTCATCCCTCTCACCAAGCAGAATTATTTGCCTTTTCTGTAGCATTTTCTTTCATACAGAAGAAGCCCTCTCATACGTGTAGTCTGGACTCATAGCCACACAATAAATACCATTAATGGTGACAGGACCTGCATATCAGTTCACATCTCTTCATGTGAAAAACCGGGACCTTCCACTCAGTATGTGCAACGGAGCTGCACTTTCAAATCGCGTTTTTAAGAGAGAAAGGCTGAGGGGACCTATGCGTGTCCTTTCAGGATTCACACAATTCTCCAGGTGCGGCAATGACCACAAAAGTGACTGCGATTTGGGTCAGACCAGACATGCATCGTACGTGCCTTTTCTACCCATGGCCGCCCCGAAGTGTTCTCATCTTCATCTGTATTAAGGTGACCAACTTTTTTCCAATGAAAAGAACATAAATAAACAAATATTGCAAATAAAAAAATGTATTCTTTGCAACAATAACTAAACAGAAAGCATTATAATAAATAGATAACACAGGCATATTATGATTATTATTTAAATATGAATATTTTTCGATTGAATTATTTTTTGTTAATGTGTCCTTTTCTAACAAAATATGAGAAATATCCGTACAAGAACTATTTCTCACATTGAATTTCACAGCAAGGGCTGCAGCTAGAGTACCGACATTCAGTCGTGATTTTTGAGTTGTCCCAAAATCACTAGCCATTGAAAATGCCCTTTCAACGGCTGCAGCACAATGTAAATTGGACTAGAAGTAAATTTTCCTGTGGTATCTGTGCATTTTTGAAATGGCTGAATATTTCCACCCATTTTTGATCAACGTCAACATGTTCATGTTCCCACTCGACCCATTTTTCAGAATTTAAATAAAGATTTCGTTTTCTAATTTCTTCAAATAGACAACTGTCGTCTATTTTAATTTATTTTTAAATTGTTTTTGACAGAGGGAGAGCGAGAGATAGATACAGAGACAGAGAGAGAGAGAGAGAGAACTGAACTGGGGGCGCTCCCCAGCTCAGCACATGGGGCTGCACAGTCCAGGGCCAGGATTCGATCCTGAGTCCCCCGGGGCTGCAAAGTGAGCGCTCAACCCACTGAGCCATCCGGCTTCCCCTGTCGTCTATTTTAATGTCTGGTCGTTCTGTGGATAAAAACTGAACACAAGTCGAAAAAGAGGACACTTGGGAGGACACTTTTCGAGGGAGGATAGAACTTCCAAAAGGAGGGCGGGTGGTCACCTTAAAAAGTGAAGGGAGGGGAGTGGGCGTGTCACTGCACAGGCCACGCCCCTCACCGGCCAGCCCCGACTCCGTCCGCTCCTCTGGGGCTTTCGGACGCGCGCACGCACACCGCGCACGCACTCGGCGCACGCACCTGGCGCACGCACACCCGTGCGCCCCGCGCGCACTGCGTCCGCGCCCCCCAACCCGCACGCACGTCACGTGAGCTCCGCAGCCACGCCCCACCTTACGTCACGCACCTCCGCGCGGGTCCCCGGCCGCGTATCCGCGGGACTGGAGCCTCGCAGGCGGCGAGCGGCGGGGAAGCGCCCGGGTCGGGGTTGTCCCGTCGAGCCGGCTCCCCGCGGAGGGAAGAGGAACCGGAACCAGAGCCGCGGAAGGGCCGTCGGGCCGCAGCCGGGCGGTCGGGACGCGCGCGGTGCAATCACCGGGCGCCCGGGGCCTGGGGCCCGCCCTCCGTTAGCACGTGACAGGTCCTGGCCACAAGGCTCACGTAATGAGCCTACTTTTTATTTATTTAAAAAAAATGGTTTTGTTTGTTGCCAGGGACAAGTTGGTTGGACCTTCCTGAGCCTTTTTTTAAGGTTTTTATTTTTTCATTTTTTTATTTTTTTTTTTACCGATTCTGCCTTTTTTCTTGCTACCTGGGACAACGGTCCCTACAGCCACTTGTGTGGACAAGCAGGGGTCCCATGTGCCCACTAGTAGAACATGAGAAGGTGCTAACTGTTCACATAGAAAGGTGCCAAGTTGCATCCTTTATCAGCCCTCAATCTAGCAATCATGTATTTATTCATTTATTTTAAATTGTTGGATTTTGGGGGGTGGGGGTGACATCAGTTGGTAACAACATAGGTTCCAGGTGTATAGTTCTCCACGACATTGTCTATGCGTCGCCTTGTTGCTCGCTCTGCAGAATCAGCTCTCTCTGCATCACCATACATTTGGTGCCCCTCCCCCACCCTCCCCCCACCTTCCCCTGGACCCTCAGGTAACCCCTAAACTATTGACTGTGTGTTCATGAGGGTTTTGCTGCTTTGGTACTTTCAGTGTTATATTCCATCTACAAATGGGGTCCTATGTTTTCCTTATTCTTGCAGTCTAAGGTGATTTCAAGGTCCATCCATGTCACACATGTTACAAGCAGTGACAATAGAAAAATTAAATATTTCGCAATATGAAAGCTGTCAGGGAAGAGCTGTCTCTGTGTTTCGTGCGCATACCATGGGTTTCCTTCCACCAGCTGGTTCTAACACTCCTTACCTCTGGACTCCGGATAGACCATCGCAACAGACTCTTGAGAGTCAAATCTGGGCATGTTTTGCTTTTCTGTCTTGTTTTAATCCCTACAGATGATTCAAAGGCATCATTTAGGTTTGAAGAAAAAAAAAACAACTACGTACTCTCTTCCCAAGTCATTCAAAGTCAAGCCTGTTCTTTGGGCAGGCCACGATTTCATCCCTTATAGATGCTGTTTCTTCTACTTAGAACACACTTCTCTTTACATAACACGTATTTAACTGGCCTGTTCAAGACCCTTCAAGCTCAAACATGACCTTGAATTGCCATCCCCTCACCAAGCAGAATTATTTGCTTTTTCTTAGCATTTTTTTTTCATACAGAAGAAGCCCTCTCATATATTCAGTCTAGACCCATAGCCACACAGTAAGTTGGAAAAAAAAAATGGATTAAACATTGGAATTGTGCCCTGTATATACCAGAACTTGCTGGTGTATAAATTATATCTAAATAAAGTTGTTTAAAAGAAAAATCAGTCTAAAATGTCATGGAAAAGTATAAATACCTTAAACATTTTATTTTAACCTAAAATATATTTTAGGTTAAATGTATGCTCATTTGCCAACATATCGAGAAAGTCTAAGACTTTTTCTTTGCACATGGCCTGCTGGTTAGCGCTGTGCATTGTGTCTCTTGCACAATCTGTACCTCTACACCATCAGCTGGGATTTTCCAAGATTTCGTGCCTTAATGAGGAACATAACTTGTGAAGCTAAGTGTATAGTTCTTTATAATCTTTTAGAGTAACCTCACACGTTCCAACAACTCACTTCATTGCTTCTTTTCAAATTATTAAACGTAGATATTAAAGAAACAGCAAACATCATTTTCATGCTATTTCATTGGTTTACATCACATTTCATTAAGCAGGCACAGTAACAAGTACAACTGGCATAAACGGGTTCGGGGACAAACAAATAAATCACTGTCAGATTGTACGTGTCACATGCTAGGACCAGCTGTGGGCTGACTCACTAGAAATGAGCTTCCTATTCAGCATTGAGCTCCAGCTTTTAGGGTGATATGGGAATTAGCAGCTTATGGTTTACAAAGGAAGTAGAGCAAGTGAACTGTTAGAGGTTACGTGTAATTCGACTTAAAGATGGCCTGCCGTATCCCCTACATTTTAGTTCTTTGACTATGTGTCTATCTTCTTCGTAGAGACTTAAAAAGAGTATTTGAGGGCAGAAATAGCATCTGCTGTTAAGGGGCACCGTTGGGGAAATCCCATTCTTACATCACCATGTAAATCTTACAAGAACAAGTGAGACATTAAAAAAAACTGAACTATTTTTAAGCGATGTACACTAGGTATAAGGGTACTTTCGGAAAAGGAGGTATGTATATCTTAATTACAAGGAAGCTCCTCTTGGTTTAGAAATCATGCTTGTTTATAAAGTAAGAAAAGACCTTCCCCCCTAACTGTCCTGAATGAGCAAACAGGTAGGCTATGATTGGATTTCACCGAAAGCCTGTAATTTCTTTTTCAAACAGTTGCATGGGCATCTTTTAAAGCTTGGATTCAAGTTATACACCAATCCTTACGTATGTACACCCCGAAACAAGATAATGTGGTTGTCCAGTACTATCTATACATTCCGAGAAACCCCACCTTTGGTAGAAAGCTATAAGAAACAGGTAACATGATTGTTGTCTATATTGTCTTTGTAGCAAGCTAAAGAATAGAACAAATCCTCTGGTTTCTTTCTGTTTTTAGCATTCTGAAACTAATCTCACTGCCCAGCCAGAGAAGAAAATAGTTTCTAGTTTCAGCAGATTCGAAGACTTTGATATATAGCAGGTATGCAATATTTTTTTCATGATTTAATGAATTCCTTCTGGATGTCCCTGATGATTTTGTAACTTCTTGAAAATACATGGTTGAAAAGACTTCTAGCCTCTTTTTTTGACCCGAATTTTGTGTTATTGATTCTTACTCATTTGTGCAGTGTGTCACTCACATTTTTCCTGGTTATGATTCTTTATGTGTTGGAACTGAGTCACCTGGATCTGATTCTGTTATGCTTATGACAACTATAGGACATCATTTTAAAGTCCCTTGATTCCAGGAAAAACTTTTTTAGCTTTTTAAGGTTATTTTTTTTTTAGCTTTACCTAGTCATACATCAGCTTTAATATTAAACTCCCCCTCCCACTTAGAAAACAAATTCACACTTACGTGAAAATTATAAGATTTTTCTTTCCTTGTTTTCTAATAAAGTATCTATTCTAAAGAGTGTAGCATGTGATTATAAGCTTAAACTACCTGGTAGGTCCACACAGCAGCCTTTTTTCCCGTTCAAAATGAAAAATAGTGCTTATGTGACATGTGTGCTCGTATACAATTGCTTTCTCTTAATTTCTCTAAGTCAAAAGCTCTCAAAAGCCCCAGTGAGGTTTACAGTCTTGCTTTGTTTTGCTCATTAACTTGAAGGGAGGTACCAGATGATGAGTTTCTAAAAGCTGAGGCCTGGAGCCCAGTACAGAGGCTCACCTCTTGAGTTCAAATGAGACCACACACAAATCACACTTATCACATATGAAGTGCCTATTAAATGCAAATTTGGATCCTAATTGTTTCAAATGCCAGCCTCCCTACTTGCTGGATATGTGACCTTTGGCATAGTTTCTAATTTCTCCAAGTCTTAGTTTCCTCATCTACAAAATATAGGTAAAAATAAAATCTAGTTTGCAGGATTGTTCTGAGGGGAAAATAATGATAATCCATGTTAAAGCACCTAAAACATTGCTCGTTACTTTGTACTCAATACTAAGAATGGTAATTTATTATAGAATTTCTATGCATTGTTTTCTGCAAAACTACTTTTGTTGTTGAAAAGCCTTTTTAAAATTGATTTTGTTTTATATGAAATGTTTGGATATTTACTATTAAAGACTGTAGGGAATGAATGTAGGCTTGTTTGTTTGCTTGTTTGTTCATTTTGGAATCAGTCACTTAATTCTATCTTTATATTTCCTGTGATTTCTTGTATATAATATGCATTCGCATATGTGGTTTGAATGAAAGAGTAATTGGTACCATCTGGGGTCTAAACTCTTGTTTTCATTGATTTATACAGTTGTAATGAATTATCAGCAGATGGCAGTACTTTCTATTCATTTTTAGTTTTTGTCTATTATACAGTAGAAGTCCAGAAAAATAAAAAACTACACCTTCCCCCATTTTAAAGTAGATATCCTTTCATGAATGTTTGTTTTAAATAAATACCACCTAAGAATTCTTCATTTTGTGCTGCTTTAGAAATAGAGATCAAAAAGTACCAGTTACTTTATTTTTTTATTGTGTGAATCTAATTTTCTTCATTTGGTTTCTTTATCAAAAACTTTAGAGAATACAAAAATGAGTAAGACACTGTATTTGCCTTTCTGGAGCTTACAGTCTAATGGAGAAAAACAGTATAAAATAAGAAAAATAGAATAAAAATTTGTTGAGTGGCAGGAATTTGCTAAATGCTTTACACATATTATTTTATTTGGCTTCACAATAATCCTAAAAAGGGAGGTACTACTGTTGTTCTCATTTTACAGATGAGGAGTCTGAGGCCCAGGTTAGAAAGAATTTACATAATTAACTAGTAAGTGGCACAACCTGGACTCAAGACTAGCTCTAACTCTAGGACCTATAATGTTATGCTATGATATTATAAAGATACAGAAACAATTGTACTGAAGAGAGAGAAATCACGCCGACCCAGCAAGAACAAGGAAGACTCCTTAAAGAAGATGCCATCTAAGAGTTGAAAGATTGGTTGCAGCGTTGACATGATCAGAACTGTTTTATGAACAGTGTCAGTAGAACAGATTAAACTGGAATGGAGATAGACTACAATCAGATACCCATGGTGTGCCAGGCATGGTTACAGGTCTCTAACCTCATGGAGCTTCCATTAGTCAAAGAAGATAGAGAAGAAACAAATGCATAAGGTGTTAAGAATGGATACAATGTATAAGATGTCAGTGGTGATAAATGCTGTTAAGGAAAAAAATGAGGCAGGGTGAGGAAATGGAAGATGAAGGAGGGGAGGCCATATTCTAGGGTTTTCAGGAAGTCCTCTCTAGTATAGATAGTGTTTGGAAGTGGTAAGGAGTGATTAGATTCCAATGTAATTGGAAGGTAGAACCAATAAGTTTTGCCAAAAGAATTGCATGCAGCTTAAAAGAGAAAGAAAAGAGTCAGATTCTGGCTTGTCCTTTAAGGAAAACAATTGGGCAGCAGTCCTGGGCAGTATACCTGGGAAGGATTTTCCAAAGGACCTAGAAACATCAACAATGAGCTCTTCATAATCACCTCAAGCAAGTCTTCATCAGTTGCCTCTGGCCTCCTTGCTAATGTCTCCAGAGTTCTCAGCCTAAACAACAACGAAAAGGACTTGTAGTAGGATGGAGAAGGTTTAGTGGTGGTGCTATGGACCTGCGGGGTGGACAGAGAAATCAGTGCAGTGTGGAGCATACCGAGTTAGAATGCCTACAAGCAATCCAAGAGGAGATGTCAGGTAGGCAATTTGGTATTATTCTGGAACTCGAGAGGGATGCTCAGGTTAGAGATACAAATTTGGGAGCTGTCAGCCTATAAATGGATTTTAAAGCTCGGGGCCTGGGTGATGTCATCTGCAGAAGAATATGGGGGAAAAGAAGAAGCCTGAGGATTGAGCACTAGGAAACTCTAACATAACTGAGAAATGAGGAGGAACCAGCAAAGGAAGCCCAGAAGTCATGTGTTTCCAGAAGGCAGGCATGATCACGGGTCCAGTTGTGTGCAGAGTTCAAGAAAGACGAGGACTGAACTTGTCTATGGAACGTGGCAGCGTGGAGGTCATAGATACTCTGATAAGATTTTTTTTTTTTTTTAAACTAGGGATGAAGAGAGCTCTAAAAATCTCTCACGAGGAAACACGCCTATGGATTTTGATGCTCATTTTGCAAAGAGAATTATCCTGCAAAACCTAAATGTCAACATTAAAAATGAAAGCATAAAACGGAAAGACATTAGTAGAGATAATGTTGTGTGTTCCCATCGGTGTGGAACTCCATTTGGGACAGACAGCAGTTTCTGAGAAGTTTACGTTTGGTTCCGGCTGATGAGGAGGGAGAAGCGAAACCTGTCAGGAATGGCAGTCAACGAGCTGTTACAGTTACGCGCCCGAAGGCCCGTTTGCATCACGTGTGATATAATATATACCTGGTGTACTGGGAAGCAGGTGATCGTCAGGGTAGGAGCCAGTTATAGTCGTGAAGGGAAGTCAGGTCAGCCTGAAGCTCAGCTTGAGGCGTGTGTGGTGGTAGCCAAGAGAGGACAAGGAATGAAGAGTGAAATAAAGAAGCCAAATCCAAGAAAGAGATGCCAAGGGAGGCCACTCACCTTCTTTAACGGCCTCCTGGTGAGTTCTTACTGGATGTGGGAATAGGGCTCCAGCTAGAGAGCCTCACTGGCGTAGAATAGACAATGACTTACTCATCACTTCTCATCTTTCCTCACACTTACATGGCTATAGGCAATGCCTCATGTGTGAGTGGGGATAAGAAAGCACTTCATTATTTACAATGGAAGATAAATTGAACAGGTAAAGCAAGTGCTTTCCTGAGGACATTTACCGTATTTTCCGGCGTATAAGACGACCGGGCGTATAAGACGACCCCCTAATTTTACAGTTAAAACATAGGTTTAGGCCTCTATTCGCTGTATAAGACTACAACCTCGGAAGGGGGGGTCGTCTTATACAGCGAATATAGGCCTAAACCTATGTTTTAACTGTAAAATTAGGGGGTCGTCTTATACGCCCGGTCGTCTTATACACTGGAAAATATGGGTATATATATATATATATATATATATATATATATATATATATATATATTCATGGCTTTCCAAATTACCGCCTTCATGATTCCTTGAACATACAGCTTCCTTGGAATATTATGTGACATGAATCTAGAGAGGTGAGTTGTCAACAGGGAGCCACAGTAGTTGTTCATCTAAAATAAAAGTGAGCTTAGCTATTTGTGTTATAGTTTGTATAAACTTGCATTTTCTTGCTACTTGAGAGTGTATAGGACTCTGATTGGGCGCTTTGAAGCAGGCCTTGAATGGTTCTTAAGAATGAAAACTGAGTTGCACTTTTTGTTGTATTAGTGGAGTGACAATGCTTAGAAGAATAAAGGAATCTGTTTTTTTTTCAGATTTATTTTATTGTTTTGAGAGAAAGTGAGAGAGACAGGAACAGAGAGAAGGGGGAAGGGCCCAGAGCAATCTCCATAGTTACACATCATTAGTTGCAACATAGTTTCATTCCACACAGGTGGGGGGGTGCACATGGGGCAGGAACCAAACTGGGGGCCTCCCACATGAGAGGGGAGAACTTTCGCTGCCATTCCAGCCGCAGTTCAGCATATGGGTTTGCACAGGCTGGGGCCAGGATTGGATCCCCAGGCCTGGTGGTTGAGCTATCCCGGCATCCCAGGAACCGGTTTATTAACGATGCAGCACAATAGTTAAGAGTATGTTATTCTGGATGTAGTTGTATTTGCTTCTTCTGCCACCTACCAAGGTCCCTGCTCTTTGCAGTTACAAATACCAGCAGGGAAAAAACCCACCCTATTAGCTCACATTCAACTCTGCTATTTTCCTACAAACAAGGATGATTGTAGGCCTGTTACTACTCCTGAAGAACCCAGAGAAGATTCTATGAAAGCCCTGTTGATAACAGGATGCATAGCATAGAAAGGTCTGCCTTATATCTATCTGCAGTCTCTTCCAAGTGAGCTTGCCATAGCTGGGAACCTGCAGACATGTGCATACTGGTTTCTTGAGGCTGGCTGGCACAGATGGGTATGCCCTCTGTACAGAAAAAGAGCAGCAATAGTTTTGGTTGTTATTGGAGCTGTTTACTGCTATTCAGATTCCACTCCTCTGGGCATGTAAAGGAAGTTGCTTCCTTATTATGTAACCTTGGGTGTGACCAAGAACTGGCTTTGGCCAGTGGAATGTAAGTAGAGGTTATGTGAATACGTGTGTTACTTTAGTAATTACAACAGCCCTGTGAGGTTTCACAGATGAGGACACTGATGATCAA